>OV651818.1:52072626-52322626 GCA_927349885.1 Psylliodes chrysocephalus | reverse complement strand
ACACACACACACACACACACACACACACACACACACACACACACACACACACACACACACACACACACACACACACACACACACACACACACACACACACACACACACACACACACACACACACACACACACACACACACACACACACACACACACACACACACACAGACATCATCCTGAAAATAGTCAAAACGGGATAAGGGGACCCTAAAACGTAAATATCCGTCGAAAACTGGAGGTCGAAAAAAATCATGATTCCTATACTTTCCTTATATCTGTATACAAATAGGAAAGTAAAAAGTGTAGTCGAAACCCAATAAAATCTTAATAATATGATAAATAAATGGTTGAAAGGTATAGGTATGTCAAAAATAAATGATAAATACTTCTAATTTTTTTCTACTTTTAAAATAATTTTCTGATTCCTATTCCCAATATTTGAATAAATATTTTACCCATTAAACCTGTTAAAATCAAGACGTTTGGCAACCCTAACGCCACTGGCAAAGTTTATTTAAATTTAACTGATTTTTCTGCTGTTACAGGTGTATCTTATGACACCAAATACGTTTTCGATTTTATTAAAATTATATTAAATAATAAAATTATAGGTAGGTACACGTTATTAATTTTTCAATTTTCAACTTGTATATTAATATCCTGTATTTCTGAACTGAACCAGAGAATCTTCAGTTGTTCATGTCCCATTCTTAATGTGACATATATAAAGTGAAAAAAAAAATTAACAGCGCAAAACTCAAATATTAGTTAACTGTTCAACTTCCTGTGAGTCCAAAACCACAATGGTAACATAGAGAACAATGTTTTGTTTCCTATTATAGGAAAATTCCACTCAACCCATTCAATCTTTTCCAAAACAAAAACTGGTTTATTGCCTTTATTGATTATTTCCCTGTTAACCAATTCTAGTGACCTTCAAATACCCTTTACCTGTAACATTTGCAATAATTTATAATTTGCAATTTTAACTGAAAATCACATTACCAAAGACACGTTGAAATAAAAAATATTTTAAATTATAATTCACACACAAGCACCGACATGACCTAAAGAGCTGACTTAGATACCATGGGAGTGGTGCCATCTACATGTTGTCTCCATCGCAATCAAATCTAGTGTCCATAAGATTATCCTACTATGATATCTTCCATTAGAGGGGATAGTAAATCCTACATAGACGTCACATGTAGCTCACAAAAAATGGCGAAAAGAATAACGGGATGGCATATCTTGAACCAAGGAAAAGGTACAATGCATAGAGGAAAATAGAAAACCCATCTTCTTTTAAGAGAAATTTAAAACTGAAATCAGAGATAAAAAACAGAACTCGAAAATGCCTCACTGGAAAAACTAACAGCAGTTATGACAAAAGCCATAAAAAAAGCAGGTCATGGAAAAAAGGAAAAGCAGGAGTCTCAGTTCCGTATTGGTGGAATCAATAAATAGAAAGGAAAAGAAGAGAATGTACTTTGGCAAGAAGACTAATAACCCGCGCAAAGAAAAATCAAAGAACTCCTGAGGAAAACCTGAACAGGCTTATTGACGAACTTAAAAATTATAGAAGACTCCTCAAAAAGCTGATAAACAAATCAGAAAAAGAAAACTGGATGAAATTGTGTAAGGAGTTAGATGAGGACATATGGAGATAAGGGTACCAGATTGTAACAAGGTGGATAAAATAAATACCAATGCCGTTGAACCTAACAATCCAGCAGAAAAAATAAATAGTCAAGAAACTCTTCCCGGAAGCCACTATAAAAAGAGAACTACTGAGAAGGTCGACAACATCCCAAAATTTACTCTGAAAGAGCTGAGGGAGGCAGGAGAAAGAATAAAAACTGGAAAGGTTACCCCCCGAAGCAATCAAAATTGTGCTGAATGAAGTGCCAGACGCAGTGCTAACTGTACTCAATAAACTCTTAAGGGATCAGGAATTCCCAAATGAATGGAAATTAGCACTAGATTAGAACGCAGTCAATTGGGTGGTAGAAAAAACAGGGAACACGAAGCAAAAATGGGTAGTACTAGTATTATTGGACATAAAAAATGCTTTTAATACTGCAAACTGGGAAATGATTCTGAGGGCTATGGAAAGAAAGAGAATTTCAAGGTACCTCATTAATGTTATTAGCAGCTACCTACAGAATAGGAGTGTTCTAATTTCAAATAATGAAACAATGGAGGTCAGTTTAGGGGTACCTCAAGGATCAGTTATAGGACCCACATTGTGGAATATTTTGTATGATGATGTTCTGAACCTGGACCTAGGAGATCAAACCAAAGAAGTTGCCTATGCTGATGATCTGGGAGTGTATTGTGTTGCAGAAAACATAGAAGAGGTACAATTTGTAGTAAATAATGCCCTTAGCAGAATTTTCAGGTGGAAGAAGAAACTTAATTTAGAAATCGCAGAACATAAAACAGAACTAATTGTGATCAAGGGGCCAAGAAAGAGGGATTTACTCTCATTGGTATCTTGGAATTGTATTAGACGAACGTCTTAAATTTGGAGAACATGTCAAAGAAATCACAAGAAAGGCTGAAGCCAGAACAGCAGTGCTTATGCAAGTAATGCCAAATATGGGGAGACCAAACAGTTATAAGAGAGTAATGCTATATGGAGTTACACAATCGATCTCACTTTACGCTTCACCAGTATGGGGAGAAGTGACACAAATTAAAAAATATTTTAATATGCTGGAAAGGGCACAGAGAAAAATGCTATTAAGAGTTGCTAGCGCTTACAAACGGTTTCTAACCAGTCATTACAGGAGCACCACCAATTGATATCATGATCACAGAAAGACAGATACTGCATAATACGGGCGCAGGCCAAAACATAGAAGGCAGGAGAGCAACCAGACTAGAAACTATAAAAAAATGACAAAAAATATGGGAAGAAAACCAAGTCACAGGCCAATGGACTAAGAAACTGATCCCAGATCTGAGGGTATGGTTTATCTGCAAGTTTCGTAAAGTAGATTACTCTACCACCCAATTTCTAACGGGACACGGATCTTTTAAACAGTACGCTAAGAGAATGGATACGGTTGAGCACACCATATTTAACTGCGAACGGTGGAGTAACGAAAGGATTGGCATCGGAATAAAAATTGGAGAAGAATTGACAGCCAATAATATAATAAACGCAATGATAAAAGATAAAAACACATTTAACATCATTCGCGGACACATTAGAGAAATAGTCAGAAAAAAAGAGAAGGACAGAAGAGCTGCCGAGATATAGAAAAGACAGGCAATGAGGCTGACGGAATGTCCTTTAAGACAATACCGGTTTCATTGCTAGAGCAGTGAGGTGTTTTAGTGGGTAGACAGGGCTAGACTTTGGAGTCCCATCACTCCCACCAGCTTGGGGTAATTGCATTTCACCCAAAAAAAAACTATGATATCTTCATACAACGAGAATACTTATTCGTCTTATGGTTGAACTTTAAATGATCAAAACTATATTCCAAACACAATGTATGTATTCACTGTTCCACTTTGTCATCGATCTATCTACGATTGTCTGAATTAAAATGTGGGTAAACTAGATTTTGCCGCGAATAATATTTGAAATTCTAGCTTGAATATTAGATCCTAATTTTTTTCGTTATTGTATCGATTTGAAAATTGGTTTCAACGTGATTGTATTTGGTTATTAACAGAGTATTTGCTTGATTCCTTGAAAAATCATATTACTTACATGTTTTCATAATTGGTAAAACGTTTTTTTTTTTAATAATCTCAAAGTTACGTTATTTATATTGGCGTCAGCAATTGCTCTGATTTGTTTAAATAATATCTACCAAATCTTAGCTCTTTATCTTTTATAGCTTCAAATTCATTTGAAACTAAAATTTAATGCAATTAAACTCTTGCTTTAAAGGAAACAGATTTTGATTCGACGACTAAACTATTGTTACTAGTTAAACGTCAATTTGCACAACAGCCACGATCTGAAACCAATTCACACTGGCAAAGGGAAGTCAATTACCAAAAAAAAATCGTTGGCGCCTTAAACGTATCGTATGATATTTTAAATGGAAAGATTATCGGACATTTTTTCTTTGAAGGTACATTTCCTGGAGAAAAAAACTTTTGATTGTTTAACGAATGATTTATTAAGTTTCCTATAAGATATTACTATTCAAAACCGATTAGACATACGATACTTAGTTTTTCAATTGTCTATAAAAGCACAGATGTTAACCTTGATGTACTGTCAAAAACAGACTAATTTGCAGATCGCTCTGTATTATCATATTTAAATTACTAAAAGATAATTACTAAAATGCTAAAGAAGATTCATCCGAATTTTTGATAGCTTTGTATTAGGCCACGTACTTACCAAACATTTCTCACATACTAAATGTTTTCTAGAATCTTTTATTAACCTATTATTTGAAGGTAATAAGATTATTCATCCATTCACTGAAAAGCAAAATAATATAAAAAAGGATATCTTCTTTCTTCCGCGAATCACCTGTCGCTCGTCGCGAGTCGTCAACACCGTAAATTCATCCTGACCACACCTTGCTTCTTCCGTTTTTTTTTTATTTTCGTTTTCTTTTTACAATGTGTCCGGATTTCATAGCTCAAGCTGAAACGGCCCACCGCAGCGCCAATACGTAGTTCTCGCGCTTCAGCCGTCAGCTTTTAGAAAGAAATTGATACAACAGTCTGCACCTGATATTGTCAAAGTCTTTGAATTAGTGTCAGACGAAATAAAGGTTTTAGAAAAGTTTTCACTCCGAATGGACGTTATATAAGCTTCAAAAAGCTGTTGATATTAAATTTCATCGTTTTATTACCTTTTCCATTTAGTAGATAATTGTTTGTAAGTCAAAATATGATTAATGTGGACTTCTTATCTATTCGTTGTACTCATAATAATTATCGCACCTTTTCATTAGTGGGTTGATTTCATCAATATACAATTTACTGAAGTATTTAAATCAGCAAAAAATACTTCGTCTTGAATCATTCCACTTCCATCCTTTAACCTATCTCTCTAAATCTTTCACAGGCGTAGGATCAGCGATTGTATTCCCTAACTCTCATTTTGAACTACCAGAATTCACAGAGCAGAACTATATTCTATCTTGCAAGCACTCACTCTCATAAATTAACAAAAGTGACAGATTCTTCCAGCTCTTTACATACTATAGCCATACTATAGCTTAATAGAATAAATTCGGTAATAAATAAATAGGGACGTGTTCGAAATCCAAAAAATTTAAAAATATACAGGGTGTTGCATTTAAAATAAGAAAGTTGGTATTGGCAACTGTTACATCCCAAGTAACAATTTGGTATTTTATAAAAGCTGAACAAATCTTTACAAAACAAAATTTATAAAACATAATATTAGCTAAGAACATTTCCGGAACATTCTTTCAACAGTAATAAACACAAAATGGGCGCAGTATTACAGAACTATTTGGTTCATTTGTAAATTGTGTAAGATTTGTTGAATGCAGTTACAGGACAGTTATTACACATTTACACATACTTTAAACAAATGTTTTTTTAAACTTTTATAACGGTTTTATAAATTTTCAATTTGTAGGTTATGTTGCATATCAAAATCGGTAACATTTTAGTTTTTTAAATGTATCTTTTGAAAACATATTAATTCTAGATTTGTCATAAAAGGTAAATTCAAGGCGATAATAGTAAAATGTAAGAGATCTCTATAACGCGGCTTAGACATAATGTTTGACCCACCATAAAGTCGTTTTTGGATGCGCAACAAGAATTATATAGCATATACAATACTAAATTTTTAAGCGCCTCGAGTTTGATTCATATTTCTAATATTTCTTCAGTGTGAAACCAAAATTAAATTTATGCAATTCGATTTTTTTTAGTAATAAGATTATGCTAATATTACTAATTATAAAAAATCTTTAATAAACATTGGTTTTGTCTTATAAACTAGTAAAACCGACAGTAGACTTAGCTTTAGAACTGTTAAATATGGCGACTATTCAAAGTTATTAGGATAAGACAGAAACATATTTATAAAATATTATTTTAATAAAAACAACTGTGATACAATAATTAAGCTGTATAAATCATTCTTACAAAACAAGTTCACCATGGTTTGTTGTATAATAGTTTCAAATTGCTGCACTGTATGACTTAAAATATAACATAACCTTACTAAATCGTTTGCAATTTAAGTATTTGAGAATTACAATGATTAGATTTGTTTCTATAGCTTTATAGAGCAAGCATAATTTATATTATTGCTAGAATAAACAAGTTTAACATGGACATCGCCAAAAATATGGCTTTCTTTTAGTATTGGGGCATGATTATTCAGAACATAATTATTATCTGACTGATTGAAACTTTTTTTGGATTGTCTAGACAAGCAAAATATTTTGCTAATATTTTTTACTATTCTCTGAAAAACAGGTACCACTTATTTTTTTATATTTTTTCACTTATTTAAATCTGACATTTTCAGACCATATACTCACATACAAATTGTATAAGAAGTAGTTGAACACACATAAAATAAAAAATAATATCGTGTAGGAACTTCCAAAAAAAATTAAAACAAGTATTTTTTTTATAAATATTTTTAAAGGGATTCTTAAGTAAAGTTATTGATTTATACTAGCGCTATAAAATTTTATGATTTGCAAAATTGTATTTCGGCACTACATTACAGTTATTTTAGAGTTTTCATCAGAAGCAAATTGCTATTGACGCGGAATTATTTCACACTCATACTTACTTAACTATTTTTTAAAGCGTTATTATGCGCTTAAGAAACAGTTTTATTTGTAAAGCCAAAAAGTTGTAAAAGTGCTCCAAAGCAACAATATAAAATCACTATAAAGTTTAATTTTATTAGCTGAAATGTTGTAAAGATTAATTGTATAAATGTTTTGTAACACTTTTATAGTGGAAGCTATTTTATTATTTTGCTGTAAGAATATTGTAAAAATTTATTTATATAACAATTTAGTTTCAGATAACAAAATAGTGGTTTCTGCAATTTTAGTACAACAAATTAGCACTTCGGAAACAGCAATATAGTATCAATAATATATAATAGTCTTGTGAACTAAAAATTAAAGAGCTGCTTTGTTAGTTGGGATGACGCACCCTGTATAAAAGTTTTTTGTTAAAAAAAATGCGGAACTAAAAATACTAATTGACGTGCCCTAGCGTTTTTCCGAATACGCCCCCATTTATTTATTACCGAATTTATTCCATTTGGCTATTCCACACTGTATACGAGTAATTCATTGTAGGACTTCTTACTAAATCCAAATTATTACCAAATATCATCATAAGGTACATTTTGTGTGAGTTCCATCACATGTAGGGCTTCCAGCAAATGAAAAGGCATATACTCTCGCTCATTAAACCATTAACATTAGTGCTACAACGGTAGTGAATAAAATCACTGGCAAAGTTCGCGCTCAGGGCTACGCAAATGTGTTCAATATTGGTGCAAATTAAATATAAATCGATCTTTATTAGTCATATAAACACGGTAACGCATCACACACAAAACTTAGAATGCGTGCATGCCGAAGATGCTTCGATGAGTGGTGATAGATGACTGATAAGTGATAGGCGATAGTTATGTAGATGTCAATCGATGTAACATAACTGTACTGATCTAAATACGAGTATACATCCAAAGATTAGCACACTTTTGCACCATCGATGTTTAAAGCGATATATTTGGTATGTATACTGTCATTTAAATCAGTACATGTTTATTACATCGATTGACATCCACTATACCATCACCTATCGGTCATCAATCATCGCTCATCGAGTAATTTTCAGCATGAACGCACCCTAACAAGCAGCTAAGTAATTTCTATGACAACCTGACTGGCAACTTTCATTTGCCTAATACTGACTTAACCATTCCAAAATTAGAATCGGAAGTGGTTTCGCAATTTTTGTTTCAACTACAAATTATATTGAAAATTATCGTATTTCAGAAATATCCTCATTATTAACGGCCGAAGTTCTAGCCATAAAAAAGCACTAGAATTGGTCAAAAACAATGCATTTCAGAAAGTTAAAATATTATCTGACTCTAAATCAGGGGCGGTTTCTCCATTGGTTCATTTGTGCAGTGAACACCCAGTTCAATTTCATAAAGACACATTATTTTAAAATTACATAAATAACATAAAAATATAAATTTAATTTTAATATTTTAATTCTCATACGTGTTAATCTATATTTTTTGGTACATCATTGCTTTCTGGCTGATCGCGTCTCTGTGGCACAATATACCTAAGTAAACCTTGTCTGTGGCGCATTATGATGAGTGAGCCTAACACGAGTGAGACGATTTGACGAATACATATAGCTAAAAAGAGATGAAAATACGCCAACAGATCCTTCAAACTGTCAAAGAACAAACTAATTGGCGCGCCGCTCACAAACAAGTTTGCCAAACCAGTGTTGCCAGTCTAGTACAATTCACAATTGTACTAGATGTAGTACATTCTGCATGCATCAGTGTTCACGTGTAAAATATATGTATATATTGTGTTCCTTGTTTGGGTTCGTTATCAATAAAGATCCCCTTTTTTCCTCTTCAATGAATTTAGATGTCACTGCAAATAGAATTCGAAAAATCTGGTACATTTAAGGAATCTGGTACATTTTTTAGACAAATCTGGTACATAACAAAAACATTCTGGCAACTATGTACCAAATCAAAGTACAAACTGTCAATGTCAATACTGTCATTCCATCGATTTTAATAAAATTAAGATTATTTTATTTGTGATTATTTAAAAAAATGTGTTTAATTGAGAACTGCAACAACTTTAATAAATTCGAAGGATGTGTGTCAATGTAATTATTGTTCAAGAAAAACTTTTAAGGCAAGGTAAATAAATAAAATATTTTAAGGTTATATTTTGTTTATTTACTTTATAATAAAGCAGTAATAAAGTTTTACGACTATAATTTGTTTTATATTTTGTTTCAGTATCTAGACCATCCAAAGACAACTTCAAAATGGTCTATTTTGTACACAATTGTAAATACTATGAAGTAAGAAGTAAACAAAAAATCTGTAAATTTTTTCCCACAAAATCTGCTAAAAGGAAAAATTAATTATTCTGATGAGGTAACTATTTGACATCATTATGGAAATGTACAATAAAAATTTGATTAAGATAAAGAGACAAATGGTTTTCACTTTAAAAGTCTAAATCAGAAGAATGGATCAGCCAATTAATTTAATATACTCGATGAAAAATTTTACCTAAGAAATGGTATGTACATTTAAATAGTTTACCTATATAAAGTTATGTTTACAATTATCAATCGTGTTACCCTCTAACCAAGGTCGTTTGTTACATACAAACAAGAAATATTTTATTTTAATGATATTTTTTTATTGCCTTGTTTGTATAATTTAGTATTTTCAAAAATATTAAATGTTATGGTAATTAGAATCACTACAGGTATTAAATAAAAATAAGGGTATTGGTAAAGTAGTTTACAGTTGGTACTAAAGAATGTCTCGAAAAAAGTCTCGAAATAAGTATCAAACGTAAATTGTGATTTTGATTAGGCATTTAACAAGTCACATCCCACATCTACATGCTCTGGCTAATCAATCCTATAAGTACATATCAAAACATTAATATACTATCTATAATTAAACAATAATTTAAAATTAAAGATGAAGCCGATTTACCTATTTAAACAAAATTGTTATTATTCTATTATTTATTAAAACACATTATTTTTTAGTAAACTTGGACATGCAAAAGCAGCCATGAGGGTAGGACATTAGTGAAAGCAAGAATACTTTGGAATGTTCTGTGAAATACACTTAGAAAGTGTCATATGGAGAATTAAGTGTGATAACATTTTACGATATGCATCTCACTAGTTTAGTTCACAGATTTCTGTGTTCTGTGTTCAATTATGTGCTGCTATTTCAAACTTTTAGTATCCTTTTATAGAAGAAGTTGAATATTATTGTTGACCTTTTTAAATTGTTTATTTTACATCATACATTTTTTTTTCTACTCTTCATACAGTATTCTGTGAAGAGTATTATAGGTTTATTTTGTCTGTCTGTCCGATGTCAGGTTTTTTGTCTACACGATAAGTAAAAAACGAGAAATGAAATCAACTTGAAAATTTTAAGCAAAAATTAAGCTCTATAAGAGGACAAAGCTTATTGATTTTTAACAAATCTGATTAAAAATAGGGGGTTAAGATGGGTTGAAATTAAAAAAATCCTAAATTAAAAACGAAAAGCGATATCAACATGAAATTTTTAGTAAAAATTAAGCTTTATAAGAAGATAAAGCCTATTGATACTGAAAAAAATATGAATATATGGGGGAATTAAGGGGGGTTAAAATATAAAAAAAAATCCTAACTGAAAAATGATATAAACTTGAAATGTTTAGCAAACATCAATCTCTAAAAGCAGATGAGGCCTATTGATTGTGAAAACAATCTGGTTGAAAATGGGGGTTAAGGGGGTCTGTTAAACTACGAAGAGTATCCTCTAGAATGCCAGGCATTATATATCTTTATTCTAGTTTGTGTCTGTGTAATATGTATTGTGATGGGACTGATCTTATAAAATAAACATTTAAAACATTTTAGTTCTTATTTTATTTGCCAATAAAAGGTATTTAAAAAATATATTTTTTATTTGACATCTGTGACAAATTGTGAAAATGATTAAACTTACAATAAAAACTAAAAAATGGTAGGTAAAGTTTCATATAAAATTTTTTAATTTGAAATCATTTGGATGGAAAACCAGATATATCTGTGTTGGCTAGATCCACCCCGGGACACCAGGTACTGCGCATAATAAAAAGGGGTCGTAAAATATGACCCAAAAAAAAGTGTTTGATTCAGAGGCCAACAAACAACAATTGAAAGTTTAGGTAATTCTAAAAATACTAGTAATTTAGGCAGACACTTTTCAGAGGGTTTATTATTAATAAATCAACCGCAAATTTGATTTTTTTGAAATATGATTTGAAGTGTTTGATTCACGCTGAAATTTCAATAGCGTCTTAATTAAATATAAACATGAAATTTGTGTTACTAGCTCTTCGACTATTAAGATATTTAACCTAATATAATTTCCAATTTAGTTTTCTATCAAATATTATGTCTAGGAATCTTATATTTCATTATATTATATTTTGATGTTTTTGTATGAAGTTTTTGATAAAAAAAAGGATAAATTTTGTTTTACGTATCGAAACTTGTAATCTCACTCCGGTCGACCCTACCCTTGTTCTAAGCCATAAAGCAGATTTTTTTGGGTCCGAGTTTTATTTCTTTTAAAACTAACGCAAGGTTATCGACGTATACTCTGGATTTTACATGTTGCTGTTATCTAACATTTTCTTTATTGCTGCCAGAGTAGTAACTATAACCGAACCTTGAGCAATGTCATTAACTTGAAATATATTTTTTGATTATTGATTAACACATAATTCTTCAGTTTATGTTCATATAATAAGGAGTGATCCACAAAAAATGTTTGTCGAGTGAACAGTTCTTTTTAATTGTCAGTTTGTATTTAATTCAGAGCCGCTAGTTATCACGGACATGACTTGTATCTCTGCCTTTGCCGGTCATTACCTACTTTAGAAACATTTTTTATGTATCACTCTTTATTTGTATTTAAACTTTACCATTGTTAATTACAGTCCTTAGAAATTCATTTGTAAACAAAAAAAAATAAGTGACAGCATAAAATAAAAACTAATAACTGTAATTTGTTGTGGTATGAATAGTCTTCATAGGTATGAACTATATTATTATTTAATGTAATTTCACTATCTCAATATGGCCTTTCTCTGCTTATTTTGAGATTGCATAGTTTCCAATTTACGATTGGCCCATTTTATCTATTATCCCAGTGTTACGACTTTCAGTAGGAACATTTTTCCTACGCACCTCTTACAAAAATTGGTAATAAAGGAATTTGATATTTTTAAAATACATCTCTTTTTATAAATTGCTTTATTTATTACATTCTCTAATTTATAACTGTTTAATAAAACCTATTAATTTGAATTTATTTAAAGAAATAATTATTTACTGCTACCGAGGTAAACTAATCTTTATGAAAACCAATTTTGCACTAATTGCATCAAAATTTTCAGTGATTAGAAAGTTCGTTTTATCGAACATTCATTTGCTCGGCAATTCGAAATTATGCGTTTGTGTACGATCATCCTAGTATAAAACCAATAATGTGAATATAGAGAGTGATTCTGTTTGAATCATAGAGAACCTTGTGAAATTGGTGTTTATGGGATTTAAAATTAAAAAACGTATTTATTTTGATATTTTTTGTTTGTAAAGCTACCTTTGTTTTTCTGTGTATTTACTAATTTTTTACCCCATTTTTGTTGATATTAACCCTTTGAGACCCTATGTACACGTATATGTTTTATTTTTTAAATCTAAAAATTCCATGCTCCTGGAAATAAAACCAGAACACATTACCCTTCATCCTATTTTAAAGTACTTTTAATATTATTGGCGCCCTCTCCTAGGTAGTGGTGAAAGTAATTACCATTCTATAAGTCGTTATAACCTAAAAGTGAATGTGTCAAAATTTGTACTATTTTTTTGCTGTTATCGGCATCAACTGCTACGGTTATTAGCCTCGTGTTCTGTGTAGGCTTTGTTACTGTTTCCCACTGCCACTTTAGGAACAGCACTGTTAATTAGTACCCAACAGTGAATGGTTGAGTGGGGAATTAATTTTAAATAATTAAATTAAATGAAAAAATCCCGTTGGTACTATTAAGTTTTTTGTAGTTAATTATTGTTAAAACTGATTTATATTTTTTGTGGCTATTATTGAAGGTGAATATTTACCCAAGAACTGAAAATTATACAATATTACAGTTTTATTTTTATTATTATTGTACATTAGTATGTATATGTGGTCTAAAGTGTTGTCAAACTTAATTGACATATATTTTATAGTCACCCAAATACGGACAGAACAACAAGTATTAGAAATTAAAAATTCAAACAAACCGACTTTAAAAACGTGCAGATGCCATCACCACATCTTAACCAAATTTATATGGGATTTCCCCTGAGGTATCCCCTTACTAACAAAAAAAATAATCATATAAATCGGACAAGATGGTAAAGCATTATCGCTAAACATACATAAAAAATGAAGAGTTTGAGGATTTTCTCATGGACTCAATTATTAGATTTTGACCATATTTATATGGGACCACTCCTGTAGTACCCCCTTTCTATAAAAAAAATCATTGAAATCGAACACCGTGTTAAAGAATTATCGCTGAACATACATAAAAAAAAATATCGCGACGAATTGAGAACCTCCTCCTTTTTTGAAGTCGGTTAAAAATAACACAAACAAGTTTCAGATTAAAGGCATTTTTAAATTCTTACTTTAGTTTACGTGTCTTTTAAAAAATATGTTCATTTAGGTTGGAAGAATGTTAAGAATGCAGGGTATTCATCCCTATCATTATCAGCGTGTTCAAGCCTTAAGACCCCACGACTTTTACCACGAATGGAGTTTAGTGAATGGATAAGAAACCATCAGGAACTGCTTCTTTTTATTATGTGGAGCGACGAGGCTACATTAAATAGAGATGATGTTTTTAATATTCACAATCACCATTTTTATTCACAAGAAAATCCTCGGGTGGTGCGACGTCGATTTTTTCAAGATAGATTTTCTATTAATGTTTGGGCGGCAATAATCAATGACAGATTAATTGGGCCGATTGAAATTCCTGCTCGGTTAAATGCAATTGAGTATCTGAATTTTTTACAAACCCACCTTGAACCCATTCTGGATAATCTCCCATTAAATATTCGACATCAGCTGCACTTTCAGCACGACGGAGCGCCAGCCCATTATGGCGTTAATGTGAGAAATTGGCTAAATGAAAGATTTCCGGGTAGATGGATAGGAAGAGGTGGTCCCATACCGTGGCCACCTCGATCTCCGGATTTAAATCAATTAGATTATTACTTTTGGGGTCGTATAAAAGATATGGTATACGCTACAGAAGTTGACAGTGCGGAAGAGTTGCGTGAAAGGATACGTTTGGCAGGAAATGAAATACGGCAAAATAATTTTGAAGTAATGCGAGCTTCACATGCAGTTACCCGTAGAGCCGAAATGTGCCTTCGTCAGCAAGGCAACGTTTTTGAACACTTACTTTAAATGTTGTATAAATTGATATTTTTAGTAGAATTTTTGTTATTTTTAATAGAATTTTTGTTATTTTTAGTAGAATTTTTAGTAGTATAGACAAAAACAATTTTTGAGAATCATTTGTTTATCGTCGTCATTTTGACCTATTTTAAGTCATCCTTAGGAAAATAAAAGTAGAAACTTCACGTTAAAAAGCTTAAAATTATTATCAAATAGCATTTGCAATAATTAAAAGTAGGTAACTAATGATTTCTTCTCTAACTCTAACTAAGAAATTACCAGCTATTCTTAATTTCAAATATTGCTATAATTTTACGATATTTAACGTATCTGACTTATTTTTACCATCCTAAGGATTACCCTAAAAGAGTTTAAACGTCGGCAGTTAAAAAAATAAATTCTCATCAATCATTTTATTGGGCAAAAGCCAACCAAACCATTAAAAAAAAAACAATTGATTAGTTTAAGTTTAAATACTATTTAGTTTTACCATTTAAAGTTTCTTTATAAAATAAACATTAAATTAAAGCTAAATACATTTCTTTAGTGACCGGTTTTCCAAACCTGAAAAAAAAATTCTGATTCCACAGACCTGCTAATTATTGTTTGCACTTTCAAATAAAATAATATAAACTTATCATAAAATTTTCAAATGCTTTTTTCTTGAAAATGGTGCGTCCTAGCGAGATGCAACAAGAGTAGCTTTATTGTAAAGAAAACATTGGGTTTCCAAACTTTTTAGTCAAAAATGTTAAAAACTGACAACAAAAAAACTTAGGGCAATTTTACCTTAAGCCCCCCCCCCCCCCTAATTTACCCATCTATGAAGATGATCAAAAACTAAGATTAAGTCCATTACATATAGCGTAAAAAGGTAAGCATTTGTAGTAAATTTATTTTGGTTATCTTTAAGCGTTTAGAAAATATTTACAAAAATGTGTCATCAGGACTTCACTTTATCTCGGAAAAGAAACGTTTTCGGACCTATGTTTATATGAACTTTTACTCCTATTTTAGGATTTAGATTACGCTGTTAAAATATGACCGTCTAATTTCGGGACACCCTGTATAGAGGGCGCCATTTCGTGCCGTCTTACGATTAACAGTTTAAAATGCAAATTTTAAGTAATGCTACTTTATTACTGAGAGTGCGACATGTGAAATAGACAGAAAATTGGAATTATAAATAATAAAAATATAAATCTAAAACAGAATTTACAAATAGTTTGTGCAACGAGAGTGGATATGGTAGCCATATCGCTCGACGCCGCGCCGTGGCGTAGTACTCAATCGCCTTAGTACGGACTATCCACTCGTGTTGTACAGTATATTTTTTCTACGACTCACTTACGAAAATATATAAATTTTAAAAACAATTTTAGGTAATTAAGATAAAATAACTCATTTAAAAATTATTAATGACTTTTACTAATTTATATAAGAAACAAAAGGATTGAATTTAATTAGTCTCCATTGGTACTCACAGCTAGTCCTATCAAGGTTAAATCGAGGTAGTAGCCAGAGAAGTACTTGTTATCTATAGGGAAACGAATGCTCCTTTTATTTTGTGATATTGACTTTAAGTATTCATTGTTCTTTACATCTTGGTCACATTTGTGTTTGGAGTTCGGAATATGCGGGAGACTTCATAAAAATCCACAACCAAAGTTGTCCTTTTCCTTAAATGTCTATTGGTCCTGATACAATTTCTACATTTTTTAAAGCCAGTCATTCCAATTTAAATATTTTTTTTGTGAATCTACTCACAGTGTTCCTGTAATTTTATAGAAACACACTGTAGCACTCCAACATGGTGGTGATTACTATTTACTGCAATTGTAATGAGTAATTTTCTAAAATTGCATATAATTGGAATGTTACTGGTACCAATAAAGAACGTAATAATTTCAACCGGTTATTTGGATATATCGATTGGGAGTTTAAGGGGTTTATTACACGACCATCTGCATTAGGTGCATACAAATATAAAATATGATTTACGTCCAGATGTTTCCTAGGGTTATACTCGTATGTTTCACAGTGCCAGAGACTTTAAACTTAAGATGATATTGTTTTGAAGATCGCACATATTATTTGGGTATATAATTATTAAAGCGAATACATAAAGCATCAGTCAAAGTGTACAATTTTTAGCTAAAAAATACACATATTCCTTATTTATTAAAGCCTCAGTTTTATTGTATTTTTACTATAAGTTGCAGGTTAGCGTTTAAATCCCGCTATTTATTATAATTGTTCTGTTCGCGCGTATTTTAAGATTTATTTATATATTTTTTTTTTATTATCTATTTTCATTTGGACTCACAATATTAATTATTTATATTTATTAATTGCGTTTTTATATATAACCACTTTGCGTTTGGTAATATCAATATTTAATTTATTTAATAATTTTCATTATGTTTATAATTAATTATTATAAAGGTTTGCTTTCTTCACCTATATATTTACCCATTCCTACATATTTCGATATTTAATCGCCTTCCTTCTGAACTTTGAACCATTTTTTTTTTGGCTTTTCGCCGTTTCTTCGAATTGTCAAAGCCGCAACTACAGAGAGAACGAAAACGAACGGCGTGCTCGAAACATCGAACCAACCAAACACCGTACTCGGAATTTTTGTTAATAATTCAAAGCCGGCAAACCCGTGAACGAAAAAAAAATTATATTTTTTCGTGTTACGAATTGTGTTGCGCCTCGTATTGCGCGAGTTGAAGAAAACCTGCATTCCCGGATAAAGAAGACAATTGACCTTCCCTCCTATTCCGGTAAGTTAAGTAAACCTTTAATTTCTTATTGTTGAACCTTGATTTCATTCTTGTTCAGCAGATATATGCAAATAATTTAATTAACACTAAAAAGTGGATCCTTTATGAACTCAACGTCCCCATTAAATACAGTCCGCAACTATTGGAAAAATAATTAATTATTCCTGTAAAGTTTATTAAGGTGAAGATAACTTATAACTTCACCAAATAAGCTAGTTCCATTGCAATAATAAATATTCTACCAGTCTACAGTATAAGGTTTGGATAATGAAATCTCCTACTTTTTATTTGTCCTGTATATTTACTAAATAAAAAAAATCATAAAAAGTGATTTTAAAATCAGAGCTAAAAAGTAGGATATTTAATTCTACATATTTTTCTAAGTATCCCGCCAAAATATTTCTAAATTTATTTGTCAACGTAAAGATTTTCTATGAATTCCTTTAATGTTTAGTACATCCATTTTTAAGTAGATGTTACAGGGAGATTACAATGTTGCCACCAGGGGCGGCTTGTGATCAAAATTTCGGGGGTTTATAGTAGCAGAATATAGATCCCGGTACAGATATACATAAAAAACTGTCCATGTTTTAGAAAGGTATATTATAAACTTTCTAAAACACTGAAAGTTTTTTTATACATCTGTACTGATACCTACATTCTGTCTCTGTAAACCACTCCACGAGCCGCCGATGTAATTTGGATACAAATGATCTGGCAACACTGTAATAATTGATTTGCATATTAGAGATATCAATATGTCCAAAAATTTTGTTTTGAGAAAATTGGAAAAACTATTTACCTCAATTTTAAAAACTGACTTGAGGAATATTATAAGTAGTATCAATTTAGATTTAAAGTTCTACTCGTGTTTATTAATCAAATTTAAATGCAAAAAAAGAAATTATTAGTTTGCGTAACTTAGCTTTCTTTGACAGAATGTTATTTTACCTCTATAATTTATTTCTGATATAAATACTTTTTAATTTGTGGATAGTTATTAATATTTTAAAAATACTGATTTTGATTTTTATTGATTGACCGAAAATGCACACGTTATTTTTATTATTAATTGAAAATAGTACTGAATTGAATAAGAAAAAGTAAAAATGAAAACTTGATATGAAAATATAAATTACGACTTTATTAATGAAGTGAAATTTTATGTTTAATTCAATTTCTTTTTTTACAAAAACATAATATCTGAAATATTTATATCAGCAATATGTCAGAAGTATCATACACACAGTTTGTCTACGTCGTAAGTTGGGGGGATATTATTATTAATTTTAGGAAAAAGATATTGTTCATCGTGGCCTAAAATCGAAAATGCAACCACCTGATATAGGTTTGTCAAAAAATATAATTTTGCTCAAGAGTAAAGTACCTTCTAACAAACTTCGTATACGATTGATAAAATTTGATATTAGATGACCGTATTTTAGGTTTTAGATCATGCACAACTTTTTATGTAGAATAACTTTTTTCCTAAAATTAATAATATAAAATTTTTATTTAGACTATAATTTTTATTAAAACTATATGAAGTCAATTCAATTACGAGTTATAAAAAAATTTCCTGAATCTACCTGTAGATGGGCCATGAGAGTATCTGCCTTCCACGCGTAAAACCCAAGTTCGAGCCTCGGTTGGGGACTTTTAAATTAAATCTTTCTTTTATTTGGTTTATTTTGTTTTAAAAATTATTAAAAGTAATAAATTATTTTAAATTTAGTTATTTTGTCTTAATAACCTAAATAATTTTTTTATTTGTAATTTTTCGTTAGTGGGCCGTAGAAAAAATATACTGTACAACTCAGGTGGATTGTCCACATCACACTAAGACGATTGAGCACTCCGCCTACGACGTCGTGCTTATATTTCGTCTTCGTGCGATATGGCCATTATATCCACTCTTGTAGCACAAACTACTATATATGTATTGAATATAAAAAAACTCCGTATCCCCTATCTATTCCAAACGTATACGCATTGCAGAATGAATCACCCTGTATATGAAAGAATGAATATAGGTAATCAAAAATAAATAATAATAGAATAATATAAATAGAGTAAAATATTTGGCATATCAAATATACAAAAATAATCTGTTTTCTAATATTTTCCAACGTATGTTGACTTAAATTTACGACTTATTCGATTAAAAGCAATTAACATACAAGGTCTAATATAGAGTAAACAATAATTAATTCAAAATTTGGAACAATACATAATTTAGGAGAGAGGCCTAAGGGTTGTGCTTTGCCGCGCGTTTCACATGCAAATTTAACTTTATAACCGACTTGTATAAGACGTAATGGATTATTCGTGTATGTGCTTTTAGAATGTCGTAAAACGCACAAATGGGGCAAAAGGCCGCAATGGAGGAAACTGAGGGGGTAATGTGTGGAAAGGGTTATCTTGTACAACGCTTTATATTTCTTTTTCGTTGGTTTGTAAATTCACGTTTGTCGAAATTAATGTGGATTAACACGATTATTTTTATGTTATATACCTAGAACGTATTTAGGTTTTTATACTATATTAATAAGGAAAAAATTATGCATTGGTAGAAAAGTTCTTCGAGGTATAGATATAATATGATTTTTCTTCAAAATACTAGAAAGCTTTTGATAAAGAAAGGCATGCCGGCTTAAAACATAAACTAAACATCCTACTTCCACAGCCATACTAAGAGCTATTGGATTCATTAGTTTCAGATATTTTCTTCAGAATTAACCAAGTTTAAGCATTCTCGAAGTTGAAAGCATGAGTACTACGGGGAAGGGTCCTGTGACCCACTTTGTACCTATTATACACTTGTGTCTTACCCCAATTAGAACAAGAAATAATAGTTATATTTACAGATGACACTGCCATTACAGCAATAGGTAGAGATCATGAAGAGGCTAAATAAACTACAAACATCAATTAATTAAATAAATAACTGAACCAAAAGATGGTGTATTAAACTAAATGAAACCAAATCTGTAAATATTAATTTTACTGATAAAAATGGTTAATAAATATCAATTAACATAAGTAATTTTAAATAAATTATTTTTTAAAAACTACCTTAGGGCAATTTTGAATTTAAGTTGTGTTAAAAAAAATTAAATAAATAAAAAATGTAGGTATACCTGTAAATAATAATTAAATTGATTAAACAAATACCAGCATATATGTTGTAATATATATCTACAAAATCACGATTAAAATAACTTCAATTACCAATTTGTCGCAAATTTGGCGTTGTAAACTAAAATCTATTCCTATCAGCAAATAATACGTGTATTGCATAAGCGTAACAAGTTTAGTATTCAAACATAGCAGCCTATTATTCGATTCTGTCATTATCAATTTACTGTTTAGTTTATTTCAATCAAATATCGGATTGTTAAAACCGCATTCCATTTGATGTTTGTAATATTATGAGGATTGTCATCTTATGTAGCATTCGGTATTTATAGTCCAGTTCTATATTTTTTTTATTATTTATTGGACTGATTTTCGATGGATATCAATCAAAAGGTTGTTCCTGAAAGTAAATTTGAGTATTTGTCATGGTTGTTTCAGCCACCTTCTTGGAAATTAGTTTTTTTTTTAAAATATCTCGGCAACGACTAATTCTACAAAAATCTATAAAAAAAATTTTTAGAGAAGATAATCGAAAAATATTTTTTTGTAAAATCCATATTTTGCGAGTTAACATTAATAACCGTTATTAATAAACTACTATAAACTTATTACAAGGTCGACAAATTACATATAGTGAGATATGTACAGTTGACGAAACCGAAATGTGAACGAAAAATTTAATGGTTCATCGTTCAAATTTGAACAGCTCATAAAAATTATTGTCAAACTGAGGTTCAAAAGTCAGGAGCTATAGCAAAATTGAAAGAAAATAGTTTCATATTTAAGTGAAGTGTATGCTGAATTAAATGTCAGTAAAAGTTGTATATTTTACGTCAAGAAAACTGATAAGAAAAACGAGGACTGCAAAGACCTTTCAAACACGGTGTAGGAAAGGTTTCTAATGAAAAAAAAAACAATGCTCTCACTCAGGTACCTTAATAATTTATTAAAGAAAAATTTCATTCTTATTAAATTGAAATTTTTATATTTTTCATAAAATCTTTAGATAATTAAATATTATCTATGATGCCTAATAAATAAAAGCCATATTTCTGTTCGCGGATCTCTAATATTACAGAAAAGATAAAAAGTTATACCATGAGAATTTGATCCAAAAACCTCCTTAAACAGATTTCTTTTCATGAAGTTATAATCATTAAACAGTTAACGCGTTTATATTTCTAGTTTCGAATTTTAAGACTGATTTCGACAAGATTTCTATACAAAATTCCGAGAATTTCTCAAGGCACATAATTAATCTACCACCCCCTTTATATATATACCCAAATTCGTTCCCATCGGAGCTACGACAAACTGACGTCACAAAAGCCATTAAAAAGGGTATAAATACATGGATCCAAGGAGCTCGAGATTCATTATGATTTTATATTAATTCATTTAATATTTTGTATCTAGTTATATTTCAAGATCAGTATTCAGTACCTTTTCTAAATCCACGCTGTCAACATCCCGACGCTCAACATCCCCATCGTTGTCACGTCCCGCATCACCTGAGTGTTTCCTATGTTATATCCGTCCCACGCCTTACTTCCCTACGCTTGCCGTCCCTAAATATTTCCTTCATAATATCCTTGACGACACCCTTTGTCGCGCAGCACCACGAATTATGTCCTGTCCCGACGCAGTACCGTGATAAATATATTTCTCTCCGCCGCGAAGCTAGGTGTCTCGGCCCAAGGCGACGCTCAACGCTGCGACGTACCCAAATTGAAACCGTCACAACGTTAGATAAAATTAGTACATAATGTCTGTATTTTTAATGGTGAGTCAAAAGTATAACGTAACTTTCTTGAGACATCGCCGGGGTCCCGTTTTGAAAGAGGGTCTGATATTTGCTTTGAAATATAATCAATGTAACCCAATAAACCACATGGCGTTCGGGTATTCACCCTGGAAGACAGTTAGGTTAGACAAATGTTTTTCGATGGGTGAATTTGAGTAATTTCAATAATTTAGAAATATACAGGGATGTATTGTCTTGGTTAAATTATACAAACCTAAATCTAGATGGAAAAATTTATTGGTAAGGTAATCAGCTGGTTAACTGACACTGTTCGTTAGCTCAAGGGGGCACCTATACTGAGTCACCAATTGTACTAGGTTTGAACCATAAGGTATATGTGAAAATCAACACAGTAAGTTAACCAACTGGAAAATTGGCGCTGTTCGTTAACTCTGATGGTCATCAAGCTAAATAAAATATATCTTAATAGCAAATGAACGTGGTCTGCGTTTGATCGGGACTCAAGTGAGATATCTGTTAATAGTACCAATTATTGTAATATACTTTGCTAAAAAATAAAAGGGTTTAAATATAATTTTGTATGATTTTATTAACAATTTGCACCAAAATTTGCATCGAATCCTGGTGTATCTTAATTAACATTATCACAGCGTGGGTATATAAATTATAGTACAGAATTTGAAGTTAAACAAAATTGATAGGAAAATAATTAAATAATAAGATTTAAGATATAATCAAACATCAAAGGGGTATGGGGGTGAGGCGTTACACAAGCTGGCTTAAAAAATTACGCAGCTGCCCGAAAAGTTTTTTAACTGCAGAAAATAAGCGCAGGAAAGTCCGGTTTTCAAATAAATTTTTAATTCTTCATGTGGAGGTAGTTTGGATTAACGTGGTATTATCCGATGAAAAGACGTTCCAATCTTTTAACAGCGGAACACTACGAGTTTATCGTCCCGGTAACTCAGGATTCTAAGAGATTTATACATTTGGCATTACTAATAGTGCGAACTTATTCGTCAATGTTTGAACGGATAAGCGCTAAACGTGGAATGTGCTGGTAAATTGATGAGCCATTAACAGTCAACCATTACATAAACATATTAAACAACGTAATGTTGCCATCAGTAACAGAAGTTTTTCTTAATAATTTTAACTTTCAACATAAAAGAAATCAGATAACTATACTCGTAAATGTTCATAATAATTTATTACAACAGGTTACAACAACAACAACATAAATGTTTTGCGATGGCCAGCCAAAAGTTTTTATATGCCTAGATATTCTTTTTTTGATTTTGTAATAAACTGTTTTTTTTTTAATTTTATGTTATGAATTTATTATTGCACGTTTAATGTAGAAATACCGGCACTAATAAAAGTAATATATTTTTGTCCTTAATATTATGCCCTCTTTGTAACACCACTGGCACACAGGAATGAATTTCAGTAAACAAATGACATGACAAAGGACGTTCAAATTTAGATTGAGACAACTGCCATTAATCAAAAGAAATTTATACATTTAAATATTTTAATTATTTATATTGCTTTCCCACAAATGTCTTAAAACAGTTTTGACCGTTTTTTTTTTTTGTATCGAGTCCTCCAATTGAAATGAATAAAGATTATGAAAGCAATTTAAACCATTATTTCAACTAAATTATTATTAAAATGATATTCAAGTTATATTAGTTATATTTATTCGCATTGGAATGAATTAAAAATAAAATATAATTTACATAAAAACCACTCCTATGAATTATATAGTAATGTGACTGGATTAAATAAATTAACGACGCCCTTATAGATGGATATTTTAAGCCCGCATCGTCTCTCTAGTAACATAAATATAAATTAATAATTGATTTCTCCAATAATGTCAATCGGCGGGTCTTCAGGTTAAATAAAAATTAACTGGTGTACACAGTAACTTAAGGTGAACACAGCACTCCTTATAATTTTCGAACAAGAATATTTCAACAAGTAATTAATTATGTTACAAAAATTTAAATTTTGGCAAAATAAATTAGGTAATATTATCTAGAAACGCATATATTTTAAAGTTTTAAATCCTTTCAGTTTCCGAGAAAAAAAATTAAAGCGTTTTAAATTTTGAAATATCATAATGAAAATAAATGCATTCCTCAATAGCACTATTAGTCCAGGGCATTTAGATCAAAATCATCCAAATAACGGAACTTTGCTCATACACCAGATCGAGATGCGGTTTTCTGCATTGTGTTCAGGAAGGTCCAGGGAAAAAAGTTTACATGGTCTGGTTTGGCGCGTTTTTGAAAAAATGCCATCTGGGCCGGAAAATGCATTTTCCAATTGCATCATATTCTTAATATAATCCCGAAATTGAACTCTTAATGTCGTTAATGATTTTTTTAAATTCGCCAAAATTAGTGGCTAAAACACCTCGTTAAGTGCTGTCCTCTGATGTAACACGCCTGTTATTATCGTATCGTACATACTTAGTCATCATTCGTTTCTTGCAACGATTTACTCCACTTTACACCAGAATATAGCACTTAACGAGGCGTTTTAGCCCCTAATTTTGGCGAATTTTGAAAAATCATTAACAAGACATTAAGAGCTTAAATTTGGGGATTATATTAAGAATAATGGTGTTTATTATCAATATGATAATTCAAAATTTGAAGCCTTTTTTTTATCGAAAATTGGAAGGAATTAAAACTTTAAAATATATGCATATTCTAGATATTATTGCCTAATTTATTTTGCCAAAATTTTAATTTTTTTAAAATATTATTTTTTCAGATATCCTTGTCCGAAAATTATAAGGGGTGCTGTAATCACCTTAAGTATAAACATGTTCGTTTCTCTAGTGCCGTCTCGTTCTATATTTTATATTCTTTAGTATTTTTGCCATTTATGGTAATATTTTATTTTCTGAAGTGAAGAGTAAAATAAGTACTTCATTATAAAAAAAAAATAAAATTTTTAATATTCGGCCATCATCAAAGGCTTTCTAAAAGGTATTATATGTTAACAGTTAATTTAAAGAGAATGTAATTAAAATACTTAACGTCTACTCGATACCATCACAGGAAATCTAAGATGGAATAAAAACATTTAAAAATTTAAATTATTAAAAATATATGACAAAAGGCTGGTTACAATTACCAAACCCTAATGTTTAATTAGTGAAATAAATACCAATAATTCGTATTAAAATGATTATTGAGAAATATTAAAATCGTCGTCTGCGAGGCGTTACAAATGACAAGTGTACCTTGTTTGTGGTAGACATAGGACATATTAAACTGACGTTGACAGATGACGTTGACAAATAGACAGAAACGTTCGTGAGTGATTCTGGAATCAACCGAATTGGACCGTACAGAATCATCAAAATAAATACTGTAGAGGTTAAGGGATTGTGCTAGGTTTCTAGGCCAATGCATAAATTAGTTTAGCATACTATTGCACAACTCAATTTGAGGAGTAGAATGAAGGACTTTTACTCTAGGGCCATACAGAGGCTTAAAGTTTGATAGACGTGACTAGATTATGACCTATACATGGCACCTAGAATGAAGGGTAAATTAGAATAAAAAAAGACGTTTTTGAAATAGTGAAAGGGTACAGTATAGACAAATTACTATAATACTAGGCAGCAACAAAATTAAACAATGACACGTAAAATATTCTTTTACGACACAGCCGTGTGCTGGGAAGCCTGTTTTGCATCCCACGATGGTTACGATGATAAGTATCGTTTCCTTGGGTAGACTACAAAACTATTAGCGAGATGATAACTAACAGGAAACAAATATAGAAAATTACAAAACTAAAAAATTACATAATTAAAACATTACAAAGTTAAGTGCAGAGCGTGTAAAATGTGACAATGTTAAATGAATTAAATTAATCGAATTAAATTAGAGTGTAACTATTACTGAACTAAATGTTTTAACGTTTGTTTATTTTAGAAATAAGAAATATCAGCAGTAATTTCAGTTTTTAAAGAAGACATAAATGAGTCACATAAAACGGTAATTCATAACGTGTTACATACAATTTTTTTTCCAATTTTGACTAGATTATTTATAAAATTATGTTTTGGTTAAAAAGTACTGACATCTAGGCAACCAATATTTCAACGTTTGTTACAGGTTTAAATCAATGAAGGTATAAACTAGTAAAGTAATCGTGGAATATTATTATTAAACACACTTAATTAGTAATCTTAAAAATCCAATATTTACAGTTACTTACTTTATAAAATTTAAAAAGGATACAGACATTTTAAATGTTTACCTAGTTCATTTGTTTACAATGTTTAAAACTACTTAAGTGACTTTTGAACTCTGCTCTTCTTCTTTTATTTTATAAAGATATTACTTTTAGGTATGCCTACACCTGGCTAGAAGGCATACTATTGTCAACTATTTTGCATCACCAACAAACTCCTAGGTCAGAAAATATGTCTTTCTCACTCACTTCCTATTTCGTCTTTGTTATTGAAATTTGGGCCATGCAAATGCTTTAATTGAAAAATTTATTCGGATTTTTTAAACTAAAAACAAATCAAGTTTACTTTAACATGTAACAGATTTATATTATTAATCTAAGTGGATTTACCCAGTTGGGGATAAATAATACTTAAAAAGCCGCTTCTGATCACCAGTAAACATTCTTAACTTTCTTTGGTGCTTTACTAATATATATTTTTTTTTGTTTTCAGGTAAGAACTTCCAGATTATTAAAATTAATATATGGTAAGTACATTAGGGTTGCTTTTAATTATTCACCGAACATAAAAAACCAAGAAGGGTCACTCTAAGCTCCTCTCCCAATGTCATTCTTTGATGCCACTCTTCCTTGATGTATTTTGGGCGATTTAAGTATTTGGGTGCGCACTGTGACTGAACGATTATACAGGTGGTGGTCGTACGTATCGAGCGAGAACATTGGCGATAGGATATACCGGTGTGTTTGATAATTAAACAAACAATAATTATTATGGTTGATTGGTGACTTCATTTCCATAGTATTATTCCTGCGAGAGATTTAAATATAACAGCTCTATTAATAAATGTTGTGTGCGAATTTTGTATCTTAAAAATATAAAAATGCCGGTGATATGTTATGTAAATGGCAGTAAAGAAAAAATGGGAAGATCTTTTTTTTGATATCCGAAAGAAAAAACTAGGTAAGATAGTTTCCATTAACTACCTTGTTTATTAACTTATTGTCGCAGATTCGGTTTCGATAAAATTTGCGATTTTCTTTAGATGTGAAAATTGAAAACACGCGTTAGGGTTTGTAGGTACCCATAAATATGCCAATTTAACCCTGGAACAATGCTATGGTGAAATAAAAATTTGCAATTTGCACTTTTCTGAAGGGAGTTATATGAAACATAATTTGAAAACTCATCTACAATATAACGCTGTTTTCTCATTGACTTTGTTGAAAGTTCCTAATTATAAATAATAAATGAATGTGAATTTTATGCTTTATAAAATAGAAATATTTGGCATGTCGTGTCAATTTTTTAATCTCGTTTTGTGTTCCTAAAATTCCAGACCTGATAATTAAATGAATTGTATATGCTTATTTAAGCTGAATTTAACTAATTATTATGCTGAATATCTGGTTATACAATTTTGTAATTGCTGGAAGCATTTAAAAATTTGGAACATGCCAAATTTTTCCATTAAAAAAAAACGGTTGTATTATTGTAAATAGATTAATCTCTACACCTATTTTAATATTTTAGATGATGTTAAAGACCACAAAGACGCCTCTATTCAAACCGAAAAAGACAAAAGTTATAAAATATACATAGAAATAAGATTGTTGTTCCAATTATCGGTTCATTTACTACTAATTCTTTTTTAATTTCTACTAATATTGTTTTGCTGCTGATACCGCATAACGTCTCAGGTCCCACAAACGGACAAATTTAAACTCTTAATGTCTTGTTAATGATTTTTTAAAATTCGCCAAAATTAGTGGCTAAAACGCTATGTTGTGCTATCTTCTGGTGAAACGAATATTGACTGAGAGTGTACGATACGATAGTTATAGTGGCGTTACAACACTAGGCAGCACTTAAAAAGGCGTTTTAGCCACTAATTTTGGCCAATTTTAAAAAATCATTAACAAGACATTGCTCAAATTTTAATATTAAGAATAGTGCTGTTGAGCAATGCAATTATTTTTAATTTGATATTTCAAAATTTAAAGCCCTTTGATTTTTTTTCTCGGAAACTAATAGGTATTAAAACTTTAAAATATATACGTATTCTAGATATTATTGCCTTATTTATTTTGCCAAAATTTAAATTTTTTAACATAATTACTTACCTTAATCAAACAAAATGAAAATGAAACAAACATTTTCTTATGGTGTTATAATTTTTAAGGTTAAGGCCACAAACGCATCAGAGTGTTTACCTGCCTATATTTTATTTTAAAGAAATTCTAAGAAACATTTAATCACTATTTTAATTATTAAACTACCCTTTTACAATTATTATCTGTCAAAGAGTAAACGTACTGTAATTAATAAAGTTTTTTTTATAAATTGCTTTCAGTACAGAATGTTTGTTTTCAAAAATAGTCAAAAACTCATTTAATATTTTTTTGTTTTTTGTTTCAATAATACAGCAGCATCATCAACTTATTCATCTGAATATGAACCAGTGTTATTCCGACAGATCATTTTAATGCATATTTATTGCTTATTACTTAATATAATGATGTAAAAACATATTGTAATTAGTCAACGTTTCTGAATATTTGAACATCATTAAGTAAGTACAGACCTGTATTTTTTGGTTAAAAATGTTTGGATTAGTAAATGCAAGATAGCAATATACATTTTTATTAAAAGGTGACTCCCTCCCTTTATAAATGAACTAAAATTTAAATAATCTTTCACAGAATAAAAACAGTAATCCATCAATATCTTATCTATCATACTTCTAAATATATCTTCAAATTTTTTATTGATTTCACATTGTTCGGAAGTTTATTATACACCAGGGTACCCATGTATTGGGATCAATTTTAGTAAAAAGTAGTAGTAGGGGTCAAATAATTATGATAAAAGTTATTAGTACGAAAATGTTCTAGATTTGATTTGATGTAAATCAAAAGTTCTACAATATAAATACAAGCAAGTGGTAGAAATGGGAGTTCGTTAAATTTTTTCCTATATGAGTGTATATGTTAACGATTCTATATTTCTTATAGCTTTTTTGCAGTCTAACAACTCTCCGTACATGTAGATGATCCCAAAAAAATTCAACTAAATCTGAAACAATGTGCATACAAATATTTGTTAGTTATATTTCTGAGTCTGTAAAGTGTAAAACATAAAAACGAAAGTATTTTACCTAGTATATCAATATGAATTTCCCAGATTAATAAATAATTAATGTAAATGCCTAAGAATTTTGTAGGCGGAAATTGATGATTAACTTAATGAACTTAATAATTCATATTAATAGCTCTTATAAATACCATTCGCCCTGAGTGTAAAAAAAATAAATACTATTTTTTCTTTATTGATAATAAGTATTTGTACCAACTTATCTATTCTAAACTGAAATTCAATATTTAATTGCGAGATATCATTATTACAACATAATAGGAAATATCTTCTGCACATAATAGAAAACGACATGTGGATTCCATTTTTGGATAACTTTCCTCAAAAATAGTAAGACAAAAGGGTTTTTTGTGTAAATTCATGAAAGGAATCATGATTTGCTGGAAAAATATAAATAAATCGGATCCAACTACCCCTCATTTTACACTCACCTGATTAAATTTACTTGTAATAATTATTGCTAAATCAAAATACTTAGTGATGACAACTTATTAACAATCCAAGTTTTGGTGCCATAACATCTCACTAGCAAAAATTTTCAAACCCATGTATATTGAACTTTTTTATGGAATCGTAACTCCTCTAAAAATGAAGAACTGCAAACCTGAAACATCCTGTATGTTCACTGATTTGTTTTACCGATACAAAAGGTTGTAATCGGCAGGGCCGACAAGAGGGGGTAGCCGGGACCAATTCCCGGGGCCCGGGCTCAAGTGGGGGCCCGGCAGCTTTAGTTGATGACGTTTTTTTTTTAGAAGTTTGCCACAAGAGCACATGAGGGAGGCTTTTTCTTTAGTAATTTCACTAAAAAGGAGAAGTTTTTGCTTGAAGACATTTTTTTTAGAAATGTGATATTGAAAGGGCTTATTATTTATTTTATAAAATGTTCCGGGCCCGACCTGGCTCTCAGCGGCCCTGGTAATCGGTTTTGTTCAACATCAGGCCTGTTCCAACAACGATTAGAAAACCAGTCACTGACACCAGAATTCTGCGCAGTACACATACTTTGATTAGTATATGGCGCAGTATATAATTTGACGGTCGAAATAATCGACTGCGCAGACTCCTGGTATCAGTAACTGGTTTCTGATCGTTGTTGGAACACACCTATAACTGATCAAGTATATTAGAAAAGGCTAGTATAAAAGCTATTGCAGAGGGTGTGTTAATAGATGCCAGGCCTGATTGCCTCAAATAACTTTTAAATTCCACTATAGTTTTTCATACAACGGTTAAACAATTACTATTTTTTTATTGCAAGCGCTTTATTAACTTGCAATGTTTGTATATTTCTTTAGGTCAAATCTTGCAACTAAATTTTAAAACAGTTATCCTCAACCGATTGAGTTGAAATTTTGCGTACACAATTTAATTTGGATTTCAATGTATGGTTAGCTAAGTGACGTCATTCTAAATTCAATATGGAGGACTACCAAAGATGGCGGACTAGTTATTTTTTATTTACATTATCAATTATTTAACTAGACGATCACTACTACTAGAGAAAAAAGGCCAAGTACAGTAAGTATGAATTTATCAAAAGGAGAGAGGTAATTAAATACATGCTTTTAAATAATTAAGAAGCGACCGGGGGTGGGCGGTTACACTATTAATTTATTAGTAATAATTAAAATAACTATATGACCCTTCTGTTTCATTTGGTAGTCTACAGGCTTTATGTTACCGGAACTGCATTTCGCAAAAATCCAATTCTAATAAGTTAACTGGTAATAAGGCCTTAAAAGCCGCCATAATTCAATCTAATGGTTTAATTTAAAGAGGATTTCCGGGCTGGGAGAGCAACACCAAGCGCAAATTTATATTGCAGAACGTAAGTAGCGGTTTATAAGGTCATGTACGACTTAATTACCTAATTATGCGCAACACTCTGTACATAGACGGGCAGTTTCCGTCGAATATATGCCTCTAATTAAAACTTGTCATTGTCGTTAAGTTTTCAAGAAAGTGGGACAAACTTTTCGATGAGGACTTAAAATATTGGGTACTTATTTAGTATGGATGTCAGGGATATACGGTAGATAGAACAGTAGGTCAGTAATAAGTTGCTATTTCAATAGTTTATTTTTGATTAAAAGAAATAAATTTACTCTACTTTAAAAGGTTTGTCAGTCAGAAATATAACTATAGTATGTGCACTTTACGATGTTACATTTGTTCCAAATATAATATTTTTTTTTTTATTTTGATGTCATCGGCATCAACTACTTATGGAATTATTGAAAGAATAAACAGTTATAACAAGATATTATTATTCGTTCAGAAAAATGAAAATAACAAAATAACACGCGCGATCTTTCGGAAAACAACTACTTCTTTGTCTAATACTGCAATAGGCATTGAATTATATCCAAAGAAAAACAGCAGAGATAAAAAAATATTTTAAACACTAAGGAAAACGTCTAATGGAACCTATAGAAAGTGTTAAACTCACTCGTCTACATGGATGGAGATTGAGCGAGACTAAAAAGTCACAAAGTAACGCCATCTTCACTTAGTAAGCAAAATCAAAGCCCGCGTGTAATACCCGTTCAAGAACTTTTCGCCTGCTTTTTTATTCTACGTAGCTTTTAAATTGGGTACTACAAGTTTTCATTTTGCCGACGGCGTTACTTTGTGACCCATTATTTTTGCTTAAATTCCATCCATGTAGTTTAGTAAATTTAATACTTTGCAGGTTTCATTAGATATTGGAATTAAGACCGTCTATGTCTTGCTGGTGAGTCCTGGTAAGGACGAAACCGGTTCAAGAATGAAGTTCTCCTTAATAATCAAAATCAAAGTTAGATTGTTATAAATAATTTTCTCTTCTAACCCTTTGAAGGGAACTGATAGTTATACTCCCCACCAAGGTTTTTTCTTAAAGTTTTTTGGTTACCATGTTTACCTAGGGCGCAGTGAACTACTTGTCATCCATTGTATATTTGATGTTTCGCGCCGATCAGTACAGCCTGTTTCTTGTGCAAGGTTTGATCCCCTTCCAAAGTGGAAAATATATCTCAGTAAACGATCTCGTGTTTTTTTTAAATATTTGTTTTGCAATTTGAAAAATATTGTATTGCCTATATTTTTTGAAAATCTACAAATATGAAATCCGCTATGAAACGGACGGTTCATGAATCATAAAACGCGTTACTCTATATAAATAGCTCAAATTTTTCTTGGGTATTGCGAATGAACAAGAAGAACAGCGACAGTATCACAAAAAGCAAGCACGCACTATATCCCACTTTGTGATGAATTGATTAGTGGGGAGTCGTTCCTCCCAGCACACCTAAAGTGTGAATTTGATTTTATTAAGTTCAGTAATATTATAATACGCGTTGGCATTTACACCTAAATGTAGCAGCCACTGGAGTATTTTTCGATAATTTATTTGAAATAAAATATATTATTTAACCTTTTAAAATAATATGTTATCCCCAACTTATTTATATAATTCCTTTTCTGCTACATCAGACATGATAAATAAAATAAGAATTTCGGTAAAAATTTAAAAAATAACTTAAAATTAAACAATAAAAAACAGTTAATGCAAGAGTGGTTCGAACAAAGCACCAGCTTGCGCTAAACAAAAACCAAACCTATTATACAATTTTATTACCATAGCATTGAGTTGTTCGGGTGTGATTTGAGCACTGAGCTGTATACTTTTTTGACATAATTCATCAAAGTTGGTAACTCGTTCCGACTAAAACCTGTATAAATTGCGTTTAAGCATTCCCCAAAAATCAAAATCAAGCGGCGCTAAGTCTGGCGATCGTAGTCGCCATTTTATAGTGCCTCTGGTACCAATAACTCGATTGGAAAATTGTTCATTTAGGTAGGTAGTCACAATCTGAGCATTATGTGATGTACGTCCGTCTTGTTGGAACCAAATGTCAGTTGACCTGAAGGTTTCTGATGGCAGGAATAATGTAATAATGTAAATACTTATGGTCATTCAGGTTACCCTGAATGAGAAAAGGACCGATGACTTTATCCCCCAGGATTCTCGCCCAGACATTCGGTTTTTGCGGATATTGTGTGCGTACAGCTACACTTAAGTATTTATTCTCCTGCGATCGATAGCGTAAAACGGATGGATTATGTTTTCTATGGAGAGTGAAAGAAGATATTTTTTAAAAAAATTTAAATTTTGATTTGTTCTTTTCATCGTTTTCTGACAAAACTCCATCGGCAAAATTATCTTGAGTGGTCTGTACCTTAGAACAGGAATACTCATTTCTTTCTAAAATATTTCGTATTTGTCTCTCTTTCAACTCAACTTCAGCGACAATTTGTCTACTTAAAGACGGTGTATCTTCAGCTAATGCACATCTTGCGTTTCCCTAATTTCCCGTTCTTCTGTCAATTTATTTTGACGTGATTACCCAGAGGGACAACACTTTTTGCAATTATTAACGCAACCAAATTTATTAAATTTTGCTATAATCACGAATTGCATTATGCTTAGAAATTGGCCAATTTTCAAATGCAACTGCAAATAAATTTTTAATATTTTGAACCGAATGATCCCCATAGTACCACTTCACTATTTATATTTTTCACTAGTGGTATAAATAACGTTCAGCATATTAATACCTAGTTATTTGAAAATAAAAACCAGAATCTATAGTTTTACCTTCACGTTCTTTGGACTCGATTTAGTCTAGACTGATTTTGTCTGGTTCGCATTCGCACAGAAATAAATAGATTAATGCAGCAGTTTTGCCAGACTAAGTATCATAATACTTATAGGAATATTGATAGAGAGTAAGCAATATCTTACTACTATAGTAAATCAGTCAATTAATCCCTATATTTTTTATTTCATTACCGCGGTAGCATACTCGAAAACAAAAATTCTTATAGCGCCGACTGAATGACTTATAACCAGCAGATTCAGTTTTATACAATCTGATATCTATTATCACTCTAAAACGCATTATAATCTCAGTGATCCCGTTTTATATTCCATAACACCCTTTCTGTTGTCATTACCAGAAACATACAGATTTTTGGTGGTGGGGGACCCGCTACGCCACTAACCTATTAATTATTGGCTACAATTTGCAGTCTTTTGTCTTAACGTCGTGTGTGCACGTGTGTTAGTTTTAGGTTAGTTTTAGTTAGGTATGTGAGCCAGTGTTTTTCTTGTGATCTTGTGTAACATGGAAGCTTATTTAGAGACTATTATTGAGGCAGCGGTTCTTTACACTGACGTCACCACTTTCTGAGCTAAAACAGAAAGTTTTTATGTTATTTTATTTTCTTCTACGCACATGAAAATGTACAGTGTGTCTTTTAAATAGTGAAATAAAAACTTTTTATTTTGTCTCATTAGAAAGTGGTGACATCAGTCTAAGAAATTACTGCCTCAAGAATTTTTTTATTTGCTATCCAGTGATAATATGGTATTTTTAATTACATGAATAATAAAAAGTCATAATTTAATATTATAGGTTGCAGCCAATGTTAAACATTTGTATATTAAGTCATAATTTTTTCACAATAAAATTAGAACATAAAAAGTCCACAAAATTCTCATTCGTCAATATGTACTTATTTAAATTTAATATACAGTATGTCCCCCTAGGTTGGAATCTTATGGAAAACATTTTTTATTATTAATTTTAGGGAAAAAAGTTATTCTTCATAAAAAGTTCTGCATTATCTAAAACCTAGAATACAGTCATCAAATATCAAATTGTTTTAGTGGTATACGAGGTTTGTCAAAAAGTATGAGTTTTACTCAAGAGTAAAGTACCTTTATTCTTTATAATGATTAAATTTGATATCTGATGGTTGTATTTTAGGTTTTAGACCATGCTCGACTTTTTATAAAGAATAACTTTTTTCCCATTATTATTTTTTAGGAAAAAAAGTTATTTTTGCATTTTTATGTTTTATAAAAATATAATTATTGTAAAATAAATGTTTTTAGGTAAAATTTTTTTTTTTTTTTTTTAATAAACCATATAAAAGGAAATCGAAAACAAATTTATTGCTCTGCTAGCCAAAATAAGTAAAAAGTGGCAATTTTAAACAATGAACAAATTTTAATAATTTTTTAATTATAAGAAGATGGTGAGTTATTATACATTTATATTTCAAAATTTAAGGGCTGCTATAAAAAATTGTATTATCTATCAAATGTACAATTTCTTTATTTCAATCCGTAATTTTTTGATGATAAATCTATGGCAAATTAATGGTCATTCCACAATCTTCTAATAACCAAAAATTTATTTAAATTCGTTTATTCCTGTGCCCGCTATACAATAAACCAAATGCTTAAAATTATCAATTTTTACGTATTTTGGTTAGATTTTAAATATAGTATAATCGCATATCCACTATAAAACTAGTTCATAATAACTATGAGAACATTTTATAAACACTCGTGTTCTATGATATTATGAGAATATAAGTGAATGATAATCCGTATGACAATAGCTTATAAACTTTAAAGCTAGTTTTATTATCAGTACATTTTTTTACACCTCTCATAGAGTAGTTCACTCATTTTTATGTGGACGATTGTATAATAATAATAAGACGATTTCACTGTCAATAAGTAATGCATTGGTAACCTTTAACAAACCGTGTTGTATTATGTCTATAGTCCGTATACTAACGGTAATGAAAGGTTCTAGCAATTCTTGTTCCATATCAGCAACAGCTCGTTTGGCTGTCCCATATAGTATACAACAGTTAAATAAAGAGTACGAGAATTCTGGTAATGATTAGACCGCATTTCTTTCAGTGCGGAGTCAACGGATGAGATCGGTCGAGGTCGCGAAGAATAGTGGGATTGCCAAAGCCCTACTTTTGCTTTCTCTCTCTTATTCTTGCTTCATATGAATAGTCTTCTTTGTGTTGCTCTTTATAGTTTTGCCCTTTACCCAAGAAAAATTTAAGCCTAATAATGCATGTTGTTAATGTATATTGTATCAGCAACGTTGTTAACAATTTTTTAGGCGGCTAAACTAAATTTGCGTCTTATTTCTGAACTTAATATATAGTAAATTGAGAGAAGGTACATATGGTTAACCACATGTGGTTTTGAAGAAATGAATTAAAATTGATGTTTTAAACAGAAAACGTCTTTAAATTCTAATAAATTAGTATTTAAAAATGTTTAATTGGTAGTGGTAGTAATAGTAGTCATGAAACGGACGTAGTTTATCTACGAAGTGGGCCCATGAAACTTTTAGAACAAAATAATCTCTTCGCTTTTATTATATTTTAAGTTAAAATTTTGGATACCATAGCTTATTCACTTAATGTAATTATGCCAAATTAAAATATTTTCCTTTAAATCTCAATAGTGTTTAAAACACTACCTGGCCTTTTGATTGCACTGGTGTTTTGAAACGTACAATTCAAGTGTTTTAAAAAGGTCATATTTACCTAATGTCCTTAATAAAATGTAAATCTTTAAAATATGGATCTTGTTGCTGCTTATAACATCCATTGGGGCAACTCAAAGTTCCTCAAAATTAAATATCTTCAAAAATACAGATTGTTAAAAGTAAATGTCATTTTCATAGCGGATATCCCTTACTGCCGTCCTAAATTAGTAGTAATTATATTTATTATGTTATTTGATAGTTTTTTTCTGTTTTTCAATTTATATAAAAAGTTTTTTGATTTTTTGAATTTAGAAATAAAATAGAAACAATAAAAAACTAACACAAGTTTTTATGGTAAATATATTCTAAACACTTTCTGTTGAAAATTTAAAATTTTTAAAGTAAACTCCAGAGATAAAAAAACAATAGGTGGATTTATATTAGACAGGTCTTATACATGATTTGTAAAATTAAAAAAGTATATGTTTGTAGTATTGTAAAATTTCTGCACTAAACCCAACCTATTTTTCAAAATATAAATTTATAGGCGTTGTCTTTAGAAAATGAGTTTACGTATGATGTTAGGGATGGACAGGCCGAAAACTCATACACCTATAAAAAATGACAAAAGGTTCCATGGAAGCATAATTTTCCACCCAAAAACAAAAATGTTGCCGTTTCTGATATACACTAGCTAAAGTTCACTTAAAAAAGCATATTTTACAAATTTTATCCAGCTTTTTAAAAGATAATTTTTTATCATTTCACCTAAATTACTTTAAATATTACGTATATTTAAAACATTTCAATTCGCATTACAATTATTACTTTAAATAAAGAAAAAATACTTTATATATAAAGGGTATTCCTTAATGATATGGCAATATTTAAGGGTAAATCTACTTGAAAAATATAAAGAACCCCTATGCCTACATGCTTCACAAATCTAAAAATTCAACATCTCAGCTCTTTTCATTGTCTTTCGTTCAAAATCAAATACTTTCTCATTTCTTTCATATGAATTTGCCCGTAAGGGGGGAACTACCAATTTAATGTCCCTCGAATTATTTAAAATTTGAAACAAAACTTGATACAACATTTTTGAGACAAAAGATGACAATGTTGTGAATAAACTTTAGAAGAACATTGTACCTTATTCTCGAAAAACCAGAAAAGCTTGAGATAGGATAAATTGAACGTTTAAAATAACAGTGATTGGGCGTATACATTCCGTCAAAAAGACTATTTCAACATTGGCCAAAAGTGTATGCTTACATTGCGGGCGGAAAATTAAATAATATTTTAAAAAATTCTACAACTGGACGAATAGATATTAAGAGCGAAAATTCCACAGAGCTTTTCACCCTTTCATTAGTAAAGGCTGAGTGTATATGGGTTTTAAAAAACACTATTTTTAATACCATTTGCTTATCTGTACTTTAATTATAATAAAATAAGACCAAGGAAATCGTATTAAAAATAAAAAGTTTTCAAAACCCGTACACTCAGCCCTCACTAATAAAAGGGTGAAAAGCTCTGCTAGACAAAGAGTATTTTATCCGATATCTTTGTTTTAAGGACAAAAATACCGGAAAGAGACGCAACCGAATTTCTTTCACTAGTCATTAATATTAAAAGGGAATTATCCACATTTCTTTAATGTATACATTATCTAACCTGACAAAGTCAAAGTGTGAATAAATAAAACTCGACAATCCAAATGAATACGTTTCCTACTAGTTGTTTGAATGAGTGATATAATCATAAATTTTGATTTACCGCTTTAATATACAATCTATTAGATACGTTATCGTTATTTTTTATGTCAATTAATAACAATATGAAGTAGAATTTTGTTTTAATTAAATTTCTTGTAAATAGTACGCACACTTTTCGTACTTTTCTCACATAAATCTCTCGATAAAATTTCTCCATACATATTCTAACCTGACGGCTTTTCTACCAAAAATACTTTAACTGCATCATAAACTAAAATGTTTACAGAACGGAAACACATGTTATTACAGAGTTCTACTGCATTTTGAAATGTTCCTCAAGCGACCACTACATCCTGGTGTTTTCTCTCAAAATATTAAACTTTAACTTGATCTTGAGGGACATACGAGTATATTTATGTTTATACAGTATATTTGATAGAAAAACTCCGTTCGTCCAACAGATGAGTTGCCATTGGTTCTGCTTTAGCTCCATAAAGCAAATTTAAAATTCTTGCCTCTTAGTGGACACAAACATATAAATGTTGGAGTAGTGAAGCATATAAACCATTGGTGACTCGTCTATAAATGAGTTTAATATGAATAAATATATTTGAAATCAAATACGAGGGTTCTGCTAAAATTACGGAAAATAAATATGTTTATTTCAAATAAATCTCTGTATTGTTTTTTAATTAAAAGAGCAATTAACAGGACGGTAAATAATGAGTACCTACCAGAGATATTTATTAAACAAATTAATCTTCAGTTGTTTTTGGCCCATAAGATCTAAAATAAAAAAAAAACAATTATTGGAGATAAGAGGTGTTGTTAAGAATGTTATCAAAGGGCAGTTGTTTGATAGATAAGTCAAATTGTTGCAATATTATCATAGCCTGCGGGAAAAAAATATAAAAATGAAGAATGGTGCTTTCCCTTATTTCCTTTAAAGTTATCTCTTGATTCCTAGTCAGTTCCTCGGTATTATTTCCTCTAAATTCATATTGACTACTTTAATTTCTATTATACATGTAAATTTCTCGCAATCTCAATAGCTTTCGAAAATAAATATTATATAAAACAACTTATGATCTTCTTTTACGAAGTGTCTAGCATTCAGTTGCTCACAATTCCCTGGCAATTCCATCTCAATTCTCTCAAATCAATATTAATTCATTAATTCATTACTTAATACTTCCTTATCAATTCTTACAATTCATTGAAATACCTCTTGATTCTTTAAATTCCTTTAAATCTGGCTGGAATTTCACAATAGTTTTCGAAAATCAATATTACATAACACAACTTATTATTTTAGTCGCCAAATTTTTCTCCTACTTAGTGTCTGATATCCAGTTTCTTCACGGCTTCGTCAATTTAATTATTTCTTCATTTATTATTTCTATTTTATACGTACATTTTTACTATATTGCAACTCAGTAGTCCCCGCAATTACAAAACAGTTCCACAGCAATTTCCATATAATTTCCTATTAATTCTTTATCAATTTCCTATAAATTTACTGTAAATTTAATTTCCTATTAATTCATTATCAATTCCCTATCAATTTCTTATCAATTCCCTATCAATTCTCTATTAATTTCCTATAAATTCCCTATAAAATTACTATAAATTCCCCATAAATTCCTCATAAATTCCCTATAAATTCCCTTTAAATTTCCTATAAATTTCCTATAAATTGCCTATAAATTCCCAATTAATTTCCTATAAATTCCCCATAAAATTCCCTATAAATTCCCTATAAATTCCCTATAAATTCCCTATAAATTCCCTATAAAATTCCCTATAAATTCCCTATAAATTCCCCTATAAATTCCCTATAAATTTTTTATAAATTCCCTATAAATTTTCTATAAATTTTTTATAAATTTTCTATAAATTTTCTATAAATTTTCTATAAATTTTCTATAAATTTTCTATAAATTTTCTATAAATTTTCTATAAATTTTCTATAAATTTTCTATAAATTTTCTATAAATTTTCTATAAATTTTCTATAAATTTTCTATAAATTTTCTATAAATTTTCTATAAATTTTCTATAAATTTTCTATAAATTTTCTAGAAATTTTCTATAAATTTTCTATAAATTTTTCTATAAATTTTCTATAAATTTTCTATAAATTTTCTATAAATTCCCTATAAATTTCCTATAAAATTGCCTATAAATTCCCAATTAATTTCCTATAAATTCCCTATAAATTCCCCATAAATTCCCTATAAATTCACTATAAATTCCCTATAAAATCCCTATAAAATCCCTATAAATTTTTTATAAATTCCCCTATAAATTTTCTATAAATTTTTCTATAAATTTTATATAAATTTTCTATAAATTTTGTGTCTGATATCCAGTTTCTTCACGGCTTCCTCAATTTAATTATTTCTTCATTTATTATTTCTATTTTATACGTACATTTTTACTATATTGCAACTCAGTAGTCCCCGCAATTACAAAACAGTTCCACAGCAATTTCCATATAATTTCCTATTAATTCTTTATCAATTTCCTATAAATTTACTGTAAATTTAATTCCCTATTAATTCATTATCAATTCCCTATCAATTTCTTATCAATTCCCTATCAATTCTCTATTAATTTCCTATAAATTCCCTATAAAATTACTATAAATTCCCCATAAATTCCTCATAAATTCCCTATAAATTCCCTTTAAATTTCCCATAAATTCCCTATAAATTCCCTATAATTTCCCTATAATTTCCCTATAAATTCCGTATAAATTTTCTATATATTCCCTCTAAATTCTCTATAAATTCTCTATAAATTCCCTATAAATTCCCTATAAATTCCCTATAAATTTCCTATAAATTCTCTATAAATTCCCTATAAATTCCCTATAAATTCCCTATAAATTCCTATAAATTCCCTATAAATTCCCATTAAATTCCCTACAAATTCACTATAATCCTTATAAAATCCGTATAAATTCCGTATAAATTCCGTATAAATTCCTTATAAATTCCGTATAAATTCCGTATAAATTCCGTATAAATTCCGTATAAATTCCGCATAAATTCCTTATAAATTCCTTATAAATTCCTTATAAATTTCCTATAAATTCCCTATAAATTCCCTATAAATTCCGTATAAATTCCATATAAATTCCGTATAAATTCCGTATAAATTCTCTATAAATTCCCTATAAATTCCCTATAAATCCCCTATAAATCCCCTATAAATTCCCTATAAATTCCCTTTAAATTTCCTATAAATTCCCCTTTAATATCATATAAAATCCCTATAAATTGCCTATAAATTCCCTATAAATTCCCTATAAATTCCCTATAAATTCCCTATAAATTCCCTATAAATTCCCTATAAATTTCCTATAAATTGCCTATAAATTCCCAATTAATTTCCTATAAATTCCCCATAAATTCCCTATAAATTCCCTATAAATTCCCTATAAATTCCCTATAAATTTTTTATAAATTCCCTATAAATTTTCTATAAATTTTCTATAAATTTTCTATAAATTTTCTATAAATTTTCTTTAAATTTTCTTTAAATTTTCTATAAATTTTCTATAAATTTTCTATAAATTTTCTATAAATTTTCTATAAATTTTCTATAAATTTTCTATAAATTTTCCATAAATTTTCTATAAATTTTCTATAAATTTTCTATAAATTTTCTATAAATTTTCTATAAATTTTCTATAAATTTTCTATAAATTTTCTATAAATTTTCTATAAATTTTCTATAAATTTTCTATAAATTTTCTATAAATTTTCTATAAATTTTCTATAAATTTTCTATAAATTTTCTATAAATTTTCTATAAATTTTCTATAAATTTTCTATAAATTTTCTATAAATTTTCTATAAATTTTTCTATAAATTTTCTATAAATTTTCTATAAATTTTCTATAAATTTTCTATAAATTTTCTATAAATTTTCTATAAATTTTCTATAAATTTTCTATAAATTTTCTATAAATTTTTCTATAAATTTTTTATAAATTCCCTATAAATTTCCTATAAATTGCCTATAAATTCCCAATTAATTTCCTATAAATTCCCCATAAATTCCCTATAAATTCACTATAAATTCCCTATAAAATCCCTATAAATTTTTTATAAATTCCCTATAAATTTTCTATAAATTTTCTATAAATTTTATATAAATTTTCTATAAATTTTCTATAAATTTTCTATAAATTTCCTATAAATTCCCTATAAATTCCCTATAAATTCCCTATAAATTCCCTATAAATTCCCTATAAATCCCCTATAAATTCTTTATAAATTCCCTATAAATTCCTTATAAATTCCTTATAAATTCCCTATAATTTATCTATAAATTCATTATAAATTCCTTATAAATTCCTTATAAATTCCTTATAAATTCCTTATAAATTCCTTATAAATTCCTTATAAATTCCTTATAAATTCCTTATAAACTCCTTATAAATTCCTTATAAATTCCTTATAAATTCCTTATAAATTCCTTATAAATTCCTTATAAATTCCTTATAAATTCCTTATAAATTCCTTATAAATTCCTTATAAATTCCTTATAAATTCCTTATAAATTCCTTATAAATTCCTTATAAATTCCTTATAAATTCCTTATAAATTCCTTATAAATTCCTTATAAATTCCTTATAAATTCCTTATAAATTCCTTATAAATTCCTTATAAATTCCTTATAAATTCATTATAAATTCCCTATAAATTCCCTATAAATTCCCTGTAAATTCCCTATAAATGTCCTATAAATGTCCTATAAATGTCCTATAAATGTCCTATAAATTCCCTATAAATTTCCTATAAGTTCCCTATAAATTTCCTATAAGTTCCCTATAAATTCACTATAAATTCCCTATAAAATCCCAATAAATTCCCTATAAATTCCCTATAAATTCCCTTTAAATTCCCTATAAATTCTTTATAAATGTCCTATAAAATTTCCTAATAATTCCCCATTAATTCCCTACCAATTCCCTATCAATACCCTGTGAATTTTCTATCAATTCCCTATCGATTGCCTATCAATTCCCACAATTCCCCGAAACTCCTCTTGATTCTTTAAATTACTTTAATCTTGTAAATTTCCTGCAATTCCTACCTAATAGTTTTCGGAAATAAATAATAAGTTTCTGTAATCCAGTTTTTTCACGGTTTCATCAATTTCATAATTTCATCATCTATTAATTGCATTTTAGACATACATTTTCAACATAATAAAACAGAACATTCATAAATTTGTTGATTTGCGCCGTACAAACAACAAATTTACTTTAAACACGCCACTGAAGGCAAGTAGAGATGTAGAATGTTGTCCATGTTTATTTATTCATTCAAAAACATGAAGCGATCTACATATACAGTAAAAGTGCGGAGAGAAAAACTAAAAATAAACTCCGTATTATGCTGCTGGGTGAATAAACAGGTAACCTACATGGAAATCCCATGTTTCAGTTAGTAGTTTTTCAAATTAAGTTGTTAAAATTTAACATAATAATATTGGTGGATAAAAAGATATTATTTTCTGAACAATCCGCAAAAAGGAATAAATAACACATAATATACAAAATACTTTCTTGATTTTACAATGTGGACCATGAATAATAGAATAAAGTGATTTTTTTAAACCAATTATTATTATTATTATTAATAACTGATAGAGAAGTTTAAAGTTATTATTAATATTATTGGCTAAGAATTAGTTTTTATTAGTAAACATTGTGACGTCACTGTGCCCGTTGCGCAAAATAAGGTGCTTTTAGTGATTGTAAGCAGGTCATTGTTCGTTTTACGGATCTGTTAACGTTTTGACATTATTTTTAGCTAGTGGCTTTCGGGAAAGCATCTCGCTCCCTCGGGCTCACTCAGAAAAGTGAGCTTAAAAGAGACACGATTAGCCAGAGCGCAGAGGCGTATCAAAACAGAGATTAACACGTATGAAAACAATAAAATTATTAAAATTTAATTTATATTTTTCTGTTATTTATTTTTAAATAATGTGTTTTTATGTAATGTAACTGGGTGTTTACTGCACAAATGAACCAATGGAGAAACCGCCCCTGACTATATATATTTGTACCGCCTATGTTTTTATTTACTTACCTTTGAAACGACGTGGAACTTCTCCAAATGTATGTTTTATGGCACACAAAATATAATAGTAACTTTTTAGACTTACTGCTAATAAAATTCGTTAAAAAACATACTGGGAACTCTAAAAATTTAAAAACCTTGCAATGGGAATATAAAATCACACAAAATGTAAAAACAAAACTGAAAATATTCCCAAGTGCTTGTTGACAGTTGTGACTAAATTTTGGCGCTGCTATTTAAAATAGCCGAATCATATGAAAGACCCAGGAGAAAGAAAAAGTAATAAAAAAAAAGGGTAGACCGTTACTTATCTATATTTCATTTTTTTATCTGATATTTAATACGACTATATTGACCAACACAACTACTGCTTTATTTATCATTTCATTGCTTTTGTTTTATTTATGAATGTTATTTTTCACTCTAATTTCATCTTGTTCATATTCCACCAATTCACCCTGCACCGAAGATTTTTCAAGAAATAAAATCACTGTGTCGGTCTTAACGACGAAGGATGAATCAAAACCTAGTTGCAGAAGGAACACCCCTCCAAAAGGAGCTTTTAATCAAAGAGCGAGAATGGCTCGCCGGCTCCTCTGACAATGTCAAATGTCGGGCCATTTGTAAAAGGGATAATAATCTTGAAGTCGCTTTTAAATCCAGTTTCCTACTAGTTTTGCTTCAAGCGCGTTTTGGCAATTTATCAAAATCCCCTAGGCAAATTAAGTTGTTTGAATGTATTACCAGAGGAAAAAGAAAGTGGAGATTTAAAGAAATAAACGAATTAATAAAATGTGTAATCTTACGAGTTGGTTTGTAAAAATATGTGGTTGAAAATATCAATTACATTTTGGACCTTAGATAGACGCCATTGAAAATGAAAATTAGCACTGGCTTCTTATCTTTCTATCCTACACTGTTGGTGGAAGGGTGGTTATCACTTAGAAAGCACCTAATTACTACCCCAAATCACTGTGTATTGCATTAATGTCCTTATTTTATTATTCTGTATTTTATTTTTTCTTTTCTTGCTTTTTATTCATTTCAATTGTTATAGTTCCTACATTTTCTTGTAAATTGGGTTTATCTCGTTGGATATTATAAAAAAAATTAATAAATAAAATACAAAAGTAATTATTTTATTGGCTGCTTATTTCCTTTTAAACGTCTAATTAAATTGTTAAAATAAGGTTTTCTTATAAAACTAAAGATCTTTATTGATTGTTTTTACTTAAATAGGCTTAAAATTTTTATTTATTTGAGTAATATCTGAGCTAAACATTCTACACGCTGTTTTCATACTTGAGAATAATTCTCAGTACAAAGTTTATCCTAGATTTAATTGAAACACATTTGGATAATCTGCCGCTTTTACATTTCTTTTTCTCAACTAAAGTTGTTTCCATGAGCTTTAAGCCCGAACTACTAGAGGGATTACCTGAAGCAGATAAGTCGTATCTAGTTAAAATTTGAACTACACAAATACAAGACGAAAGTAAGCACTATACAATTCCTTTGTGAGAGTTTTGTTTAATTTAAGCCCTTAGTACATGGAAAGAAAAGAGGTGGTTGCGAGATTGCTAACTAATGATATAAATCAGTCAAAAACAGTACCGTACTAAAACAATTATGTAGGCTATGTTGTAAAATAAACTCAATTAGAAGAAGATTAATAAAATACCTTAAAAGCCAGAGACGTATCACAACCATAAAATTACAAATAGTACATTATGATAAATAAGCATTTTATTTTAACCCAACTTCTCTTGGATATAAATTAAGGTCCTACTAACTAGTTGTTTTTAAATCTAATTATACTTTTTATTATAAAAATTCAAACATTAAAAAATTAATATTTATTTATATTATTTGGTTTATATGTTTATAATCTGTAACGTGTAAAAGGTGGGTTAACCCACGGCGCTTAAGCCTCACTAGGACAATTGCGCATCCTTTTAAGAAGATAGGAACCTCCTAGCTCGTCGATAAAAGGTGCTTCGCTTAGATCGGTTGGTAGCCAATTCTCGCCGAACACAAATCTTTTAATAAATGAGAGCGCCGAGCAATCGTAAAGGATATACTCGATGGTTTTATCTTCTTGTTCGCACCCCTTGCAGAATCTAGATTCTTACAGCTTCATGATATGGAGATGCTTCCGTACTTGGAAATGACTAGTCAATATGCCTGTGATGTGACGCAGATTCTGTCTAGTCATAGTCAAGTATTTCTGTGTTGTAGTGTTGTCAGGATAACTTAAAAGCTCCCTGGTAAGTCTGCAGCTTCTTGTTTCATCCCGTATTTTGTTGAATTTTACAAGGGAATGTTCTTTAATTAGGTTTGTCACTACCGATGTTGTCAGTCCAATAGAAGGGCTAGATTAAAAAAGTATTTGGTTGGCTGCTCCTTGGCTAGTGAATCAACAAGACGGCAACCTTCTGTATCTGTAACGGCCTCATTAGGCCCATTGTGCATCCTCTTAAGATGATAGGCACCTCCTAGCTCGTGAGCCAGTCTACAGATTTAATGTAGTTAACAACGTCACCAAGAGGTGCTATTCTTATATCGGCCGGTGTTAGCCGATACTTGCCGAACACAAATCTAATAAATGAGAGCGTCGAGCAATCGTAAAGGATATGCTCGATGGTCTCATCTTTTTGTTCGCACCCTCTGCAGAGTAATCAAGTATTTGTTTGCTGCAGTGTTGTCAGGATAACTTAAAAGCTCCCTGGCAAGTCTGATTTGTTTTGTTTCATCCCATCTTTCCTTGAATTTCACAAGGGAATGTTCTTTAATTAGGTCTGTCACTACCGATTTTGTCAGGCCAATAGAAGAGCCAGGTCCAAAAAGTATTTGGTTGGCTGCTTTCTTGGCTAGTGAATCAGCAAGACGGTTACCTTTCGATGTGGTGTGACCTTTGATCCATCTTAAGGTGACCACATAGTGGATCGATACTTCGTACAAAGCTTCGTGACATTCTAGTACTAACCCTAAATAAATTCGTGGTCTGTTCAGGGTGAGTAGAGCTTGTCTGCTATCTGTATAGATGAGCATGTTCTTTTCAGTGATATTGTTTCTGCTTATTTCTTTTGCTGCTATGAGAATCCCCGTTAGCTCTGTTTGAACTACTATGGCACTATTGCTCACAGCCCATTTTATGTTTAGGTTTAAGAATCTGGAGTATATTACACATCCTGATCCTTGTTTTGTTTTAGAACCGTCAGTGTACATATGAGTTGTACCTGCCACTTCTCGTTTTCCTATATGTTCTATTATAACTTTATATGGCTTATGGAAGATATATCTCATTGAGTCCATGTTCGCTTGAAGCAGTGGGAGCGTATCGAGCGCCTCCTGCCAAAAGTGACGTCTCGCCTCACCAGATCCTACATCAGGTTCTGTTCCAACCGTGCGGAGGCGTGTCATTGTCGTCAGAGCAACCTCCTTGATGTAAATATCAAGGGGAGTGAAACTAAGAATGACTTCCATCGCTCTGGTCGGTGTTGTTTTCATGGCTCCTGTTATGTTGAAACATGCTGTTCTTTGAATTTGTTCTATTTTACGTATAGCTGTTAATGTTTGGGTTTTCGGTACCCAGACAACTGCACCGTATGTTAGTATAGGTCTTATGATAGCCGTATAAGTCCATGCGACGACTCTGGGGGAGAAACCCCAGGTGCGTCCCACGGTTCGGCGGCATTGTTCATAAGCAATGTATGCTCTTTTAACTCTGTTTTCTAAATGCGAGTTCCATGTTAACTTGCTGTCAAAGGTGAGACCTTTGATTCATCCTAAATTGACCTCATTATTGATGGATACTTCTGCCAAGGCTTACTGACATTCTAGTACTAATCTTAAGTAAATTCGTGGTCAGTCCAGGGAGAGTAGTGCTTGTCTGCTATCTGTATAAATGAGCATGTTCCTTCCAGTGATTCCTTTTGCTGCTATGAGAATCCCCGTGAGATATGTTTAAACTACACTGAGACTGCTCACAGCCCATTTTTTGATTAAGTTTAAGGATCTGAAGTATATTCCACATCCTCAGCTTTATTTTGTTTTAGAACCGTAGGTGTAGATATGAATCGTATCTGCTACTTTCGGTTCTTCTATTTGTTCTGTTATAACTTTATATGGCTTATGGAATATATCTCAGTGACATGGAGCCCATGTTCCCTGTGCCAAAAGCGACTTTTCGCCTCACCAGATCCTACATCAATATTGTTACCCTGTATTGACACTATTGACTAAATTTTTATTTTATTACAGTTTTACTCAATTGCGTCCGTATGTCATGTCTTGTTCGCTCCATGGTCTCTGATCGCAGGGAAAATTATTGAATTTTCTTTCTATCGTGCCTCACACATGTCCAAGAGAGGATAAATCTGGAGAATGTGGAGATGACAAGACAGCATCAATAGTTTTTTCGAGACACTCAACTGAAAGACTGCCAATATGAGTCCGAGTGTTATCTTACTGGGGTAGAGGGTCGGTCATGCCTTGAAGATATTAAACAGCATTCGTAGTACTATGAATAAGCACAAGAAGAGATTTACTTCCATAGAAGATGGCTTCACAAAAAAGCCAGATTACCCCTTTCTCCCCCTTACTTTTCTAACCCTCTGGCGCTCATCAGTATTCCCAAGCAGAACCTGGATTCACTAGTAAAGACAACTATATTTCACTTATTATTCCAATTGATCGTTCATGGCAACATTTTAGTCTTTGGCGTCAATGCTTGGAGGCCAAAGAAAGTACCAAAGGCGGACGGTAACTGTGGGGACCAAAAGACCTAACTGGGCTGTACATTAATAAGGTATATTGTGTGAAGTAGCTTCCACATGACTTCAAAAAAAGTCTCAGGTATCGTATCTGTATTTCTGTGGTTTCACTAGATCGTTTATATTCTTTGGTGCGGCATTCCTTATTTTCTCTAAACCATACACATAAATACTAAACCACCACGATACAGATCGAGTTACTCTTCTGACAAATTCTCTAAATACTATACTCTATGAAACCGAGAATCTGCCCCCTTTCAATTGGGATCGATTAGCGAAACTTGCAATGTATTCGTGCCAAATGAAATGAAATTAACTGCAAAATCACTTTTAAATTTAACCACAAAAACCAATTTAAACACGGCCCCAAATAATAAAAAATTGTATCACCAGTTTCTTAATGTCCCATTATTAACGAGACCCTTTATATCCCAAAATACCACTATTATTTATAAGTTTAATTAGATAAACACACTCTACGAATAAGGAACTAGTAAATACGGTCCTGCGATACCATAGCGGCATTAATTAAATGCCGAAAAGGGATTAAATTTTGGACTTCGACCTTAATTGGTCTAACTTCCAACTGGCTAGTATTTTTGCAGGCGCGCCTCCCAGTGGGTCAGAAAGATATTTCCCTGGCCAGAATATTAGATAAATTATTTATCAAAATTGTGAAATAGACACAAAATATAATAATTCGAAGGAAAATGTCCCTATGAGAATTTATAACACATATAAAACTGTATCGGTCAACGATATACTATTGCAACATTATTATTAATCTAGAACGAAAGAGAGAAACGATCAGGAAGAGGCCACCTGGTAAAGGGTTATTAATGTACCGATTTCATAACCAACGTCAGAAAATGGATTAATAGAGGACACGATGAGGTAAAATACCCAGGTTTTGACCGGCCATGGTTTAATTCATACATTTTTGCCTTCTGTAATTATAGGATACATTGATGATGATGCTGCTGCTGCGAAGAAACTTCAGACATCCCTTGGTTTTCTGTCTCAAATTTTAAGACCAAAACGGAACATACCATAACATATATCTTAAATTATAGAAGAAAAAGATAATCGATATTAAAGTAGTAAATAAAGAGGTAAAACATTATTACAGATCTGTTGAAGAAGTAAAGCGAAGATGACAAACATGTCCGATATCCAAACATCCATCAAACCACTGAGATCTTACCTTATCAGCTCAAAAATTGTTTGAAGCTACCTAGAAAAACAACATAAACTAGGAGAGAAATAAATGTATAGTTACCCTCACTTGATTCCCGAGTCACAGCGGTATGAACGGTAATGTGATTGCTGATAGTCTCGCAACGAAATTGGCTCAAATAACATATGTGCGACCTGAGCCGTTTTGCGATATCAGTTAGGAAAAATTAATAAAGAATTGGAGAATCGACAATTGGAACGATCTCCTGGATCTAAGATACTTTTGGACTACTATCGAAAGCCTTTATATGTCTGAGCAATGACAGGCTACGTATAATAACATGTATCCTTACCTGGAATTGCCTACTCATAGAACACCTTAGCAAACTTTGACTAGTAGAAGATAGTGAGTGTAAATTCTAAGAGCAGAAGAACGAAACAGCATTTAATAGTTCTAGGGTACTATTCTTAGGAAAATACCAGGTAGAAGAAAGCGATTTTCCAGCTTAAAACAACTCCAAATCGTAAACTTTCATGGGAAGAGAGGATTGGAATAGTTGTTTGAAACATCGAAACTATTTCCGTTCCGCCTAAGCGAAGAAAGAGTATGTAATAGATATTTTATGTCGCAGTGTCTGTATCTCCGGTTAACACAAAAGAGTAGACGAGTGGGCCTCTCCCCATCCAGAAGTTACATCGTTGGCGGAGCGGGATGGATCAAAGAGTGGGAGGAACTTTAGTTTGTTAATTATGTGCATGGTTCCTACAATTTTACCTGTTGGGACATGTTCGCTAATACTGTTAAAGTAGCTACTTCTGAAGAAGATTCTTTACGTAAATTGTTGGACATTTTTTCTGAAAATTTGGAATCGCTTAAAGTAATGGGTTTTACAGTTGAGCAATGGGACTTTATAATAGTTATGCTTTTATTGAAACGCCTTGATAAAAAAACTATAACCCTTTTCGAACAGGTAGAACATAAATCTAATGACGTACCGACTTATAAAAGTTTGTTTAATTTTTTGGAAGGGCAGTGCATCGCCTTAAATAACGTTGAATTTAAAAGTGAAAATTTGCTTAATTATTCTACACCATTAAATAAGCAAGGAAGTAGTAACCTACATCCTAATTATTCTCGCTCTAAAAAGGTGCTCAACGTCCTCGTATTTCCTAACTGTTTGTGTCTAAATCGCCCGCTAATAGTTGTGTTTTTTGTAAAGCTAACCACCACTCGTTGTATACTTGCTCTGCCTTTGCTAATAAAACTCCATCTGAAAGATATAACTTTACCAAATCGTTACATTTATGCTTCAATTGTCTCAGTTCTTTGCACGACTTAAAGTCGCTCTTCATACGCTTGCAAAAAGTGTTCGTCCAAGACACACCACACTTTGTTACACTTTGATAAAAATAATACGCATGCGCTCTTATCTCATAACTCACGGCATCCTGCTGCAAGTTCTCAAAGTCACCACAACTCGCCCTATCCCGATCCTTTACAGCAATTTACCTCTGGTATTGGTTCTAATGCATTGCCACCCCATTCTTCAGGGTTGCAAACCTCTAACATTCCTCAAACGACGCATGTTACTAATCCTATTTGTTTGAAATTAAATGATAATACTTTAAGTCATGTTTTGTTATCTACAGCGTCTTTTGACGTTTTGAACAACCCTTACGATGTTTATTAGACTCGGGAAGTCAATGCTCTTTTATTACTCTTAAAGCCTTCCATTCCTTAGGTTTACCATGGTCTAAATTCGTAACCGAAGTAAATGGTTTAGGTTCTGTGAAATCTTGTCTCAGTAAGGGTAAAGTTACTCTGTCAATCAAACCAAAGATAAGTCGTTTCCTATTTTATCGTGCGATGCGATTATAATTGATAATATTTATGATAAAATGCCCGCCTTTCCAATTTCCATTAAATCTTGGTCCCATATTAACAATGTACCTACACTTGCAGATGTTCTAAGAATATTGATTTATTATCCGGCGCAGATCTGTTTTCAAAAATAATTCTACAGGGGTGTGTGTTGGGTAAATATGGTGAACCTGACTCTATAAACACAATTTTTGGTCATGTTTTCATGGGAAAATTGAATGTTTCGCTTCCAACTACTAGTGTTTTTTGTTCTCACATGCAAATTCTGGAAAATCGAGAAGGTACCCGAAGTTTCTGCTACTAATCCTGATGTTAGTTTATGTGAAAATATTTTTCGAGATACTGTTATTCACACTCCTCAAGGTCATTATGAGGTATCGCTTTCTTTTTGTATTGATTCGCCTACATTTCCCGGAATCAGAGAACTCGCATTAAACCGTTTTTTTTTTTCATTAGAAAGACATCTAATAAAACATCCCAAACTGTATGCGGAATATTCCGATTTTATGAAAGAATATGTTGATTTTGGACACATGAAAAGTATGCCTTATGACGAAACTGGTCAAGGAATATATTATATTCCGTACCACTGCATTTTAAAACCAACTAGCACTGCAACTAAATTGAGAGTAGTGTTTGATGCTTCTGCTAAGTTGCCAAATCAAAAATCTTTAAACGATTGCTTATTTCCCGGCCCAAAATTGCAACAAGATATAGTTAGTATTTTGTTCAAATTTCGTTTATACAATTACGCTTTATGTACAGAATTAAAACAAATGTATCGTATGACTATAATATAAAAAAAAATAAACAATTAGTTGAAGACCTAAATATCAGGGAAGATGGACGTAAATAATTTAAGGAAAAGCCGAGATAATATTATTGATAAAGAATATTGGGAGCATCACTGGAAGTTAGTGATCTGACTAACTGTATGGTGAAGCATTTAAAGAATTACAACCTTCATGAAGAATGAAATAATAATAAGGTAAAAGTAGTAAAAGGACCCAAAACATGATGTTTGCAGAAGAAAGAGGCAATAAAAAGAAAACATTTTCATTAATAAAAGTTAATCGGTTAACGACAGAAAAAAGAAGCAAACAAATAATCAGTGAACGACGAATGGAATCAACGATGTTTATAGAGAAATAATCAAAGAAGATATAATCTTAAAAACAGTAATTTTTGACAAATTGTCTCTCCGCCAGGAATAAAGATCCTTGTTATATCTTATTATTATTCATGCAAGTTCTTTAACTGGTAGATAATTAGATACCTGATCATTTTGGTTTTCGGCCGCCGACTTTCGATTTTATCTCACTGTGCGCTCGAGCCGTCGGGTCCGGGAGGCAAGAGGAGAAAAACGACAGTATGAATAATTTTTCGCCGGTGCAAGAAGTTCAAAATGAATGTTGCTAATTTCAGAGAGACGCTCTTTCTAGACTCCTAACACTCTTTTTACTTCTCTTAGGTAATAAAACAAAAGTAAACTGAGATTGTAATTTCGAAGCTAAAGTTGAATTGCGACGGAAATCTTGATCCAATTTAGGATCGGGCTCCGCACCGTTTGCGGAAGTAATTGATCGCACTAATTTTATGGCGAGTCTCTTAATTGCATAATTAATTTGTGTATATAAAATACAGCACACAGTAAGAGTTGAACAAAGTTATATTTCGTAGTATAATCTTTGTGACTAAGTAGTTTATAATTTTCTTATTATAAAGGATAAGGTTGAAAAAACCAACAGAAAGTATTTTATAACATTGTAACGTATTCTTGTCCTTCTGTTTTTTATGAAGTCAGTCAGGAACAAATTACAGCTACAGGCAGCTCTTCCGCCATGTGAGCCTGAGGTCGTAAGTTTTTAATTCGTATAAAGTTATCTTTTATTCTTACCTTTGCAGACTATAAGCTTCTGTTTTTTGAGCGCCAGCTAAGCTTTGATTGGACTTCACAGGAAAATAATAGTGGAAATCCGAGAGTTATGTTTCAATAAAATAAAACACCTTAATTTGCCTTCAATCTTCAATTATTTTATTATTTTTTCTTTTAAAGTCCTATTTGGTTTTTTAATACACAAGAATAAATGAAAAACATCTTTTCTGTAAGAAATTATATGTAATAAAATACAAATTTACAATTTCCAAATATAATTTTGAAATACTCATCACAAACTAATATTCAAAATGGATCTAAAATTCATGAATTTTTATTACATAATCATAAAGATCCAATCATTACCAAAATTAGATCATTATAAGAACTTTTCAACGTTTTTTAATCATAAAGAAAAATACCTGATGAGTTGTTAACACTCTACTTAAAAAAATCATCCAATCCAATGCCATCGGTTCACTGATTTTGCAATCAACCAGACAACCTGCGTTGACGGCATTAGTTCACCATCCGCAGTCGACGTAACTTTAGGTTAGTTACATAAAAGCTATCATTTTAGACCTCCAAAACAAGTGATAGAATCAAATGGCAGCTTGGCGATAAAAAAATAACCAAAAGAATTGTCATGTTATGCGTGTTTTATGATAAAAATGTCACGATTTACGTGTTCTTTAATATTTAGGGACTAGCTATGTCCCAAGGGGTTAGACAATAAGGGTTTAAATATTATAAGCACTAAATTACTATAACTTGATTTCGTTGTCCTTAACTGTATAAAGGTTTTACTTTTGATATAAGACCTAACACGTCTCTGTAAAAGGGCTGCAGGAAACACAATGTTCTCAAAACAAATATATTATAATTTGAATAATTATACAAGATAGGTCCTAACTGAAAACACACAAATATGAGCTCAATGTAATAATTACACAAAATGTAAACTTACCAACTCCACTAATATTTGGGTCACATGTCACAACCCTTCCCTAACTATTAAAACTGCTATTTACTATACAGAAAAGACTTTTCATTTTCTACTATGGAGATCCTGAGCCTTTGGTCAGAGTCTCAGTGATCTGGAGCTGCTACTGGGAATCTGCTACAAGGGGGACCTCTTATGGGGAGGATCCTTCCCTGTGGCAAAATCCCTGCGCGTCTTCTCGACATTACATTTATTTAATAATTATTAAATAATGAACCTTGCACATGATTGCAACTCAAAACAAATTGTCGATATAATTAAACAAAGTTTTATGTACAGGATGTTATTTTTAATAATTAATATGTACTAGTGCGGGAAAGTAAAATTATGAATATTTGGCCTTACCTATTGTATAGTTTTTTTACCTCGGATGTTATAACTATTGTTACAATAGGTAATTTAGTATTTTCCAACTATTCCATTTAATAAAATTTACTTTTTTTCTTGCTTTTTGTTATAATTTTAATTTTTTGGAAAACTTGAATAAAAGAGATATTTTTATATACCTTCTGTATATTTTTAAAAGTCAGACTAGGCTGTGACATGTATGGCTTGATATGGTTGCTATATGGTAACCAAGGCGTGTTATTGTTACAAAAACGTCAAAGTTGTTTGTTGAAGCGTCAACTGAATTAAAATAAATTAAAGAAATAATGGATTCATCGGATGAAGAGCTGCCCGAAGCCATTTTAAAAGCTGCAAATGAAGCACATTTGAAGGTGTTACCTGCCAAATCACGAGGAAGATATAAAAAACAATACGACCATTTTGTCACATGGTGTAAACAGGAAGGGGTAAAAACCTACAAAGAAGAGGTGTTTCTGGCGTATTTTTCGCACCTAAGTAAGTTTTTGAAATCTAATACTTTATGGTCTCGCTATTCGATGGTGGATTGGATATAAGCCAGTTCCATAAGTTAACGTCATTTCTAAAACAAAAAAATGTTGGTTTTCGAGCACAGAAGGCGCAGGTTTTTACCAAAGAAGATATATCCAGGTTTATGTTAGCCCCTGATGAGGTATACCTTATGATTAAAGTGAGTACCATTTTTGCTTTAGCTGGTGCTCTCCGCAGAGCGGAGCTTGTAAATATCACTCTCGATGATATACAAGATAAAGGCAATCTGATAGTTGTGAAAATTTCCGATTCCAAAAATCATTCTTCAAGATCATTTGTTTTATGTGAAGAAATAAATAATGGAAACTTTCTGAAGCTGTACAGAAAGTACGCCGGTTTACGACCACCTACCACTCCGCATCGCCGCTTTTTTATTAATTATAAGAAGGGAAAATGCTCAATTCAGTTCGTTGGCGTAAACACCTTTGGTAAGATGCCAACAGAGATTGCTGCATATTTGCGTCTACCTAATCCTGAACGATATACAGGACACAGTTTTAGACGTTCTTCAGCAACATTCCTAGCAGACTCAGGTGAAGCGATAACCAATATAAGACGTCTCGGTGGCTGGAAGTCCACTACTATCGCTGAAGGCTATTTGGAGGACTCCGAAACACAGAAGAAAACATTTCGAATAAAATTCTTTCAAATAGAAATGACTTGCAACCTTTGCTGCCACCGTCATTTTCACCTTCATGCGACCTGCAACCGATGTCACTCCCGTCCACGTCATCTTTTCAATCTACGAGCGTTACGACTATTAACAGCCAATTAACACCAACTGATTCCTCTGTACCGGCAATTTTACATAATTTACAAAATGCTACAAATTGTGTATTTAACATTAATATCCATAATAATTAGTTGTTTTTATTTAAAGATTTGTATATGTTGAAATAAAATAATTTTCCAAAAATAATTTTTCCTACTTTTTTGTATATACAGTCGTAGAAAAAATAATGTTCCTAACTCATGCGTAAAGTGTCTTTCCCGCACTTGACCGCTTGCCCGAACTCCGTTTCGCGTCTTTCGGGCCAACTGCAGTCGCGTGCGGGAAAGTAACACTTTCCGCACTTGTTAGGAAAATAACTATTTTACTGAAACCCATCTTGACGGCTTAATACCTTATTTCTTAAAAAAATGCGCAGGCGTTCTGTCATACACTCTTTCTATAATAATGAATACATCCTTCACTCGAGGTTCTCTTCCCTCCTTCTAGAAATCTGCATCTGTCACTTCGATCTTTAAAAAAGGCAATAAACTACCAGTTATTTTCAAGGTTATGGAATCAATTGTTGCAGATAAAACGTCCTCCTTTTTATTGCGTGAAAATGTTATACCTTAACAACAACACAACTTCATTAAAGGAAGCTCGACTCTTACCAACCTCCTTCATTGTATTAATAATTTTACGAAATCCATTGACGGTACTTCGACTCAGACGTGTTGTCGGCAGGATAATTGTTTTAGTACACTCCTCAAAAATTCTTCTTCGTATTATTATTGAATTAAATGGGAAGGACCGAGGATACTACAGTCCTTTTCTTCATTTTCTGATTTCGTCTAGGTCCTTGACTCATTGGGTATACCCCATTTAATTCGTTGTGTCCTCTATATCACTTGCATATATTCTACAAGTTTGTACAGGTCCTGGACTGAAAGTACACGATAGGTTATTGGACCAACCTGTGGTTGACCAGAAAATACTGCTTATATTCTGCTATACTGGGTTTTCCCAATATTTTTAAGGTGAAGGGTGAGAAAAAGTCCTTTATATCTCACAAGGAAAGTCAATGTTTAATTGTTTAACAAAACATTGAGTGCGACCGGTTTCGAAGTGTCATCACTTCATCTTCAGGCTCGCCATACTCTCCATCCACTAGGGAATACTACAAAAACAAGTTTCATCAATATGTCTTGCGTATAGTAAAAATGTGGCTAGACTATAAGGGCTTCCATGGCAGCTATAATGGGAATGTTTTTATTGCCCCGTTATTTCTAGAAAAGCAAATTTAGTTCTAGGGAGGCAACTTTTTACTGTATTTTTATGCAATCCCAAATATGGATACATTATAACCAAATTGTATATAATAATCAAGCTATTGTATTGCTAACTGAGAATTCCTGCTAAGTAATAGTACACCTACCCTGGACCAGGAATTACTTTTTTTACAAATTATTGTTGATAAAAAGCAATGGAAAACAACAAATAAACATTTTAATTTTCAATGAAAACTATATTTAAATTTTTAAATTCCTACTTCATCTTTTTAAGACTTATATTTGTTTAATTTTCAAACTCATTTATTAGAACAACTCCATATGAGCCACATTGAGTCACGATTAGTCTTTCTTTTGCATCAAATAAAGCTGTAAGTACTCTGTTTATTGAGTAATATATTCGTTAGTTAATTTGAACACACACATATACGAGTAAAACAGTAGTCGCAAAATATTATTATATCCTTAAATAGTTATATTCTACTATTTACCTCGTTTAATAATATTTGACATCTGGCGCAAAATGGCGAACGTTATATTTGGTATTATCACATAATTGCACAGATGGTCTCTATTGTGTGATTTTATTATAGCAAAGCAGGATGGAATTGGATGAAAAGGGAGACGGAAAAGTCTCCTAAATGCAGGAAAATGGTTTTTTTCAGGGACGGCGCTTAAAGAGGGCATTAATTATTTTATATTATTAAAGTGGTAACAGAGGGGTCAGATGGTGTAAATATTTCCTTTCAGTACTATATAAAAATGAAAAATGAAAATTTTACTAAAAAAAAATACGTAAAAAGTGCTGACTAAAGCAGTGACCATTACTTTCACCCTATCAGAATTATTATCAAATAACGAAATGTACCTCATTTCTTCTATTATAGCCGCAAAAATGTATAATTATTCTCTTCAAGTAAAATTATTTTTCTTCGATACATATATGACTTGTTCATTCAAAATTCATACAAAAAATGCATTAACCGAGTGATATGATACTAAAGAGTTAATGTATCCTCTTCTATTACACAACTTTTCTTGTTTTGTTGGATATCTGACTGTTAGGGCTGTTAGTAGTTGTTTTCCGGAGAGAAACGGTCGCTAGTATTATTTTGTGATATACATGAGAATTTATGTTTCAATTTTATTTTACGTCTTGTTCAAATTTGTGTTGCAATTATGTCCTTTTTAAAAATAGATCTGTTTTTACGTTATTTTAATTATTTTTTACTTAATCAGACACCCAAATATTAATTATTCATGCTGCTTAGATTCTATGATTGATTTTTTTATTTCTAGGAACTTGTATCCCTAATAAAATTAATGACAAAAAAATATATAAAGATTGACACTTGTAGTATGAAAAAATCCGACACCGTCCCTGTTTCAAAGCTTGTGTTATCATTGTCATTAATTTGGAGGGCAAGGCTTACTTGTTACTAGGAAACGTGATAATATCAAGGGAAGTAATACAATCGCAAATTCTCTATATATTCACCGAATAGTTTCTATTAACTGTACAGAGGTAGAGGTAGTTTTATTTTATACAAGTTGATATGACTGTAATATTAAAGTAACTATCTATGATAGAAAGATAGTGAAATAGAAAAGCAGAGTATATTTTTGGTTTAAATTGACAACCATTAAGAAAATATATATAATGGATAAAATAATGTAACATTACCCAAGCAAAATTATTAAATTTACGATCTTTGAGGCTAAATGGACTACATCAGTCATTATAATCATAATCAATAGTGAAAAAAAAATACATTAAAATAATCTAGGGCACGTAATAATAAATAAAGGTATTCCTTTCAATCTTATTAAAAAATAGATTTAAAAAATATTGTTGGCCGAAACAGTTGCCATTTTTTAAATAATTAACTTAAAGAGGTTTAAAATAGATAAATTAAACTTTTAAAAGCTGGATTTTAGCTGACATTTTTTTAATACTATGGGCCCCACCCCTTTTACATCTATTGAAGATATATCCTCTATTCCTCAATTAGAGGACTTTTCTAGTTCTTAGATCTTTTATAGTAGACTTCATAATCTAGGATAAGGTATAGCTAATTTTTCTTGTTTTTTTTTTCAAGAATAGGGAATCTCATTTTTAATAGACCTTCGCAGTACCACAATACGTGTACTGCAATTTCCTCCTTTTCCTGACAGAATAGACGTAAGATCTCCTTTCTTGTGCAGATGTTTTATATATGTTTAAGCCTACAATACTATGTTAATAAATCGAATAGTACTCTGCTAAATGATTGTTCCTATTGTGATTTGTTGGAGGCTCGCTGAGTTATACGTATGGCCCTTTTATAAACTCTGCTTTTTCTTTTCTATAGTAACTTATTTCACCATTCCTAAGAAACGTTTAACATCCACTGCTTTCTGCACGTTCTATTGTGGGCCATGCAGAGCTTTGAGACTTCTTATCTGGCTAGTAAATCCTTCTCTTCATTACCTACCTTTATATTGTGGCTTTGTATCTAGGCTAAAGTTAGTTCGTTATTTGACTACCTAACTTTGATAGGCTTTCCAAACAGTCCCATACAAGCTTTGCATATACCTGTATAGAACTAAACGCTCTTAACTTCATGTTATTAAATCTAGTTTATCGAACATATTGATTCTTGCACTGTGAAAGCACACATAGTATCACTAGTATGCGTTATGGTCTGCATTAATTACTGCCTTGTATCTTTTTAGTAAGGTAAAGATGATATTGGTTTTACTTTAGTCGAGAGCAATCCAGAACTGCAAGAGGCCATCAAACAGTTTTTTGTCATGTTTGAAGCAACATTTTTTGTAGGCTTCTTTCCATTGAGACGGATAAATGTCCGGAAACTACGTGGGCTACTGTAAAACATGTACCCAATGCTTTTATTTTGGAGGAACTGTATGTGGACAGGCATTATCGTTGCAGCATACTAAAGTGTCATTTCCTAAAAATAAATATGAGGAGAATTTGTACAAATTTAAACAGTTAATAATAGTAGTTACGATTATTCGGCTTTTACAAGTAATAATAAAATAAGAAGATATGGAAAAAAACAGTCTATCAACTAGAAGATCTTATAATTTTTTCAAACATGTGCTTCTGACCCTATAAGAATTATAAGAACAATCTGCAATAACTTAAAGTTAAATACCAAATTAACTAAATGGTTTACCACTAGAGGAAATCCATAAACTTAGTCACCAATGTATAAACTAAAGGTGGAAAAAGAAACAAAACAGGTCCTTTATGTCTCACAAAGAAATTATCTTTGTGAGATATAAAGGACCTGATTTCTTTCTTTTTCCCACTTTTAATTCATTAACTCATACATGGCTACCCCAAGTTTTTAACGTATAAACTCGTAAAAAAAAATTATGAATTACATAAAATTACTAAGTGGAGATCAGTAATAGGGAGAAACACATTTTTGAATTTATTCTGCCTCCATCTTTTGAAGCTGAACAAGGGTAAAATCCCATTAGAGAATTAAGGAGAGGAGTAAATTTCAGAATAAAATTAAAACTATAACTTCTCCGCCTGTCCAAAATAATAAAAGGGTAGGCAGAGTACTATTTGCGGATACCCTTATGACTAATCTTAAAAAATATCATTAAAAAAAAGGGGGGGGTTAGTTTACGTGCACTTATTTTATAATCCACTCACAAGCAGCGATACAAAAACAAAATGGTGGAATTTACATGACATATGACAAAATACAAGTTATTTACCAATAATAATGACATCTTAAAGGTAAGAGTATAACAAAATTTTTATAATCAAAAATAAATAATACTGGATGGGATGTCGAAGGCTCCATAGAGGTTACGGTTGGAGCAGTTGGTGCCAAGAAACTAGCAAGAAGTATGAACAATTTAAAAAGAAAAATTTTGAGGTTATAATTAATATAAAAAGTTTAAAATGAAAGTGAATTGAGTAGAAAATTTAAGAACTTAGGAGTGTATATTGGGATTTATAAGGAAACGAGCGATTAAAGACGCCACAGCACTTCCGGTTCTTGATAACATGATTTAAATTTGAATTTTAGTTAACCTTTTTCTACGTAGATGTAGCTACACTCTTTAACCTCCTTATTTTGTCCATTATATCGCAAAAGAGTTTCGGCAAAATAATACACATAACCGTACTTTTATTTTATATTCTCAGTTAAGTTGGTCTGGTAGAAAAGATGATATAGCCCAATAAAGGAAGAAGAAGAAGAATAGTAGAAAAGATCTGTCAACACCGCGTATTTCTAGAAATTATTAGGCAATCTACCAATTCTATAGCAAAATTTTTTAGTTGGATATACTGACAGTTATAAGTCACTTGAGTCCAAAGGAGAGTTACAAACATACATAAATACAGGTGAAGCTAATATAAGCGTGTTAAAAAAGGATTATTTATATTTTTAATGGTTTTCTAAGATTCCAGTTCCTGTTTTCCTACCTGCTATTTAGTTAATTAGGTATATAACTTTAATTTATTGCATATTGTTCTACTCATAATTTTATTTGCCTGAAGATGATCGCAGAACGTTGAAAGCGTTTGCAAGCTTTAATATGTTTGAAAAAAGTTAATTAAGGATCCTATGGTTGATAGATTTTGTATTTTTCTCTTATTTCTTGGAAATCTACTTTGGACTACTCGATATATGGATAATATTTGGGAATAGTAAAATGTACTATAAACATTATGCTTTTCCTCCCACTTGTTTTTTTTTTTCGAAAATTGAATTGCTACAATTACAAATAACATACACATAAATCCTGATTTAGTATTTTATGCTTTTATGTGTACGTTTTCCTTCAATAAAGAAACAACTAAACATTTTAACTTAGATTTTCTTGCTTAAACTCTAGAGACAGAAATACAGTGTTGTTTATCCTACTTTCTTAACGGCATCAACGTCGCATCGTATCACAGAAACTGTGTACATATATGACTTCCCGGTAGAATTCGTTATATGTTTTAATATTTGGAAAGAAAACAGCAAAATGCGTTGTTTTGTCCATCGGGAGGACATTAAGACTACCCTCATACCATTTGTGCCCCTTTGTGCAGCGTTTTAACCCTCCACGGGGATATTAAATTTGAATTTTATTCGTGGAGCAAGTCTAACGTTTTGGAAAAGACAGAAAAGAAAGAGTTTATTGTTGGGTTACGTAGAGAATGGGGAAATACATAAAAAGGAGGAAAGGAAAATAATAAAATGAAATCTTTATGGACTACGATGTTTTAAATTTTACCTGATAGAAACTGGTTAAGTGTATGGAACGACGATTGCCATTGTGGGTGTGACTCGTTGACTTCACTAGCTCGTAAAAATAACTATACAGTGTGTTTGAAAGTTAAGCTTTTATATTGGTATGAGAAATGGAATTTTGGTTAAATGTTTTAGAGAATTTAAAGCTAATATCGGAAATTGCAAAATTGCAAATTGCAAATTTTTCTTTTTTCTTTTATTGGTGACTTAATTTGACATATTCCAAAGTGTTGCATTCTTAAAACATTTATTAATTGAGTATAATTTTATACAAAATGATCAAAAAATTATCAAAAGATGATCAAAAGATGATCAAAAGATGATCAAAAGATGATCAAAGGATGATCAAAAGATGATCAAAAGATGATCAAAAGATGATCAAAAGATGATCAAAAGATGATCAAAAAATGATCAAAAAATGATCAAAAAATGATCAAAAAATTATCAAAAAATTATCAAATATGATCAAAAATTGTTTAAAAAAGTGATCAAATAAATGATAAAAAAAATGATCAATAAATGATCCAAATTATAAAAAATTATCAAAAAATGATCAATAAATGATCAATAAATGATCAATAAATGATCAATAAATGATCAATAAATGATCAATAAATGATCAATAAATGATCAATAAATGATCAATAAATGATCAATAAATGATCAATAAATGATCAATAAATGATCAATAAATGATCAATAAATGATCAATAAATGATCAATAAATGATCAATAAATGATCAATAAATGATCAATAAATGATCAATAAATGATCAATAAATGATCAATAAATGATCAATAAATGATCAATAAATGATCAATAAATGATCAATAAATGATCAATAAATGATCAATAAATGATCAATAAATGATCAATAAATGATCAATAAATGATCAATAAATGATCAATAAATGATCAATAAATGATCAATAAATGATCAATAAATGATCAATAAATGATCAATAAATGATCAATAAATGATCAATAAATGATCAATAAATGATCAATAAATGATCAATAAATGATCAATAAATGATCAATAAATGATCAATAAATGATCAATAAATGATCAATAAATGATCAATAAATGATCAATAAATGATCAATAAATGATCAATAAATGATCAATAAATGATCAATAAATGATCAATAAATGATCAATAAATGATCAATAAATGATCAATAAATGATCAATAAATGATCAATAAATGATCAATAAATGATCAATAAATGATCAATAAATAAATGATCAATAAATGATCAATAAATGATCAATAAATGATCAATAAATGATCAATAAATGATCAATAAATGATCAATAAATGATCAATAAATGATCAATAAATGATCAATAAATGATCAATAAATGATCAATAAATGATCAATAAATGATCAATAAATGATCAATAAATGATCAATAAATGATCAATAAATGATCAATAAATGATCAATAAATGATCAATAAATGATAAAAAAATGATCAAAAAATAATCAAAAAATGATCAAAAAATGATCAAAAAATGATCAAAAAATGATCAAATAATGATCAAAAAATGATCAAAAAATGATCAAAAAATGATCAAAAAATGATCAAAAAATGATCAAAAAATGATCAAAAAATGATCAAAAAATGATCAAAAAATGATCAAAAAATGATCAAAAAATGAACAAAAAAATGATCAAAAAATGATCAAAAAATGATCAAAAAATGATCAAAAAATGATCAAAAAATGATCAAAAAATGATCAAAAAATGATCAAAAAATGAACAAAAAAATGATCAAAAAATGATCAAAAAATGATCAAAAAATGATCAAAAAATGATCAAAAAATGATCAAAAAATGATCAAAAAATGATCAAAAAATGATCAAAAAATGATCAAAAAATGATCAAAAAATGATCAAAAAATTATCAAAAAATTATCAAAAAATTATCAAAAAATGATCAAAAAATGATCAAAAAATGATCAAAAAATGATCAAAAAATGATCAAAATATGATCAAAAAATGATCAAAAAATGATCAAAAAATGATAAAAAAAATGATCAAAAAATGATCAAAAAATGATCAAAACATGATCAAAAAATGATCAAAAAATGATCAAAAAATGATCAAAAAATGATCAAAACATGATCAAAAAATGATCAAAAAATGATCAAAAAATGATCAAAAAATGATCAAACAATGATCAAAAAATGATCAAAAAATTATCAAAAAATGATCAAAACATGATCAAAAAATGACCAAAAAATGATCAAATAATGATCAAAAAATGATCAAAAAATGATCAAATAATGATCAAAAAATGATCAAAAAATGATCAAAAAATGATCAAAAAATGATCAAAAAATGATCAAAAAATGATCAAAAAATGATCAAAAAATGATCAAAAAATGATCAAAAAATGATCAAAAAATGATCAAAAAATGATCAAAAAATGATCAAAAAATGATCAAAAAATGATCAAAAAATGATCAAAAAATGATCAAAAAATTATCAAAAAATGATCAAAAAATGATCAAAAAATGATCAAAAAATGATCAAAAAATGATCAAAAAATGATCAAAAAATGATCAAAAAATGATCAAAAAATGATCAAAAAATGATCAAAAAATGATCAAAAAATGATCAAAAAATGATCAAAAAATGATCAAAAAATGATCAAAAAATGATCAAAAAATGATCAAAAAATGATCAAAAAATGATCAAAAAATGATCAAAAAATGATCAAAAAATGATCAAAAAATGATCAAAAAATGATCAAAAAATGATCAAAAAATGATCAAAAAATGATCAAAAAATGATCAAAAAATGATCAAAAAATGATCAAAAAATGATCAAAAAATGATCAAAAAATGATCAAAAAATGATCAAAAAATGATCAAAAAATGATCAAAAAATGATCAAAAAATGATCAAAAAATGATCAAAAAATGATCAAAAAATGATCAAAAAATGATCAAAAAATGATCAAAAAATGATCAAAAAATGATCAAAAAATGATCAAAAAATGATCAAAAAATGATCAAAAAATGATCAAAAAATGATCAAAAAATGATCAAAAGATGATCAAAAAATGATCAAAAAATGATCAAAAAATGATCAAAAAATGATCCAGAAATGATCAAAAAATGATCAAAAAATGATCAAAAAATGATCAAAAAATGATCAAAAAATGATCAAAAAATGATCAAAAAATGATCAAAAAATGATCAAAAAATGATCAAAAAATGATCAAAAAATGATCAAAAAATGATCAAAAAATGATCAAAAAATGATCAAAAAATGATCAAAAAATGATCAATAAAATGATCAAAAAACGATAAAAAAAATGATCAAAAAATGATCAAAAAATGATCAAAAAATGATCAAAGAATGATCGAAAAATGATCCAAAAATTATCCAAAAATTATCCAAAAATTATCCAAAAATTATCCAAAAATTATCCAAAAATTATCCAAAAATTATCCAAAAATTATCCAAAAATTATCCAAAAATTATCCAAAAATTATCCAAAAATTATTCAAAAATTATCCAAAAATTATCCAAAAATTATCCAAAAATTATCCAAAAATTATCCAAAAATTATCCAAAAATTATCCAAAAATTATCCAAAAATTATCCAAAAATTATCCAAAAATTATCCAAAAATTATCCAAAAATTATCCAAAAATTATCCAAAAATTATCCAAAAATTATCCAAAAATTATCCAAAAATTATCCAAAAATTATCCAAAAATTATCCAAAAATTATCCAAAAATTATCCAAAAATTATCCAAAAATTATCCAAAAATTATCCAAAAATTATCCAAAAATTATACAAAAATGATCCAAAAGGGTGCTGATTATGATATTAAAATTCCGTAATACATTTTTATTTACAACCATATATGTAATGTTGTCATTGCTAACGTCATTTAAGGCTGGGAAGTCACCTCATTTCATCTATTCTAAATGAATATTTTTTATATTTAAAAAAAAATAACACATTTTTTTGACAAATTTTTATAATGCCTATTTAATGGCAAATAATAAAAAACAACAATGAACTAAAATACAACAAACTACTTAGGACCGATTCCACCGTTGTGTTAAACGAAGTTTAAAATGACATTTTTACATTAACAATGTCATTTTAATCTCCGTTTAACACAACGGTGGAATCGACCCTTATTGATATTTAATTTTTTTTTAATTTGGTATCATCGGCATCAACTGCTAAGGTTATTAGCCTCGTGTTCTGTGTAGGCTTTGTTACTGTTTCCCAGCGCCACTTTAGGAACAGCACTGTTAATTAGAACCCAACAGTGAATGGCTGAGTGGGGAATCCTACCAAGGCATCAGAATTAATTTTAAATAATTAAATTAAATGAAAAAATCCCGGCCAACGGTGGGATTCGAACCTGGGAACCTTGGATCCACAGGCAGAGACTCTACCACTGAGCCACCCACCCCCCCGATATTTATTATTCGCGAATTTAATATCCGGCTTTATCTGACATTTATTTATATTGGTGACAGTTGTTTACCCCGTAATCACAGTAACAATATATTTACTTGATTATTCTGAGAAAACCGCGCGCTTGGTAATTTGTCGTTAAATGTAATATTTTAGGTATGTTCAGAACGAAACAGAGATTTATTAACTTTGATCTAAATATGACGGTTGTAAATAAAATAGTAGGTATACAAACCTCGGTAGGAAGTTTCATTCCTGTCTCGAGATCATAGTAGCTAACCTCGACGCTTCGCGTCTCGGTGATCTAACTAATCTCACGACAGGAATGAAACTCTTCCCACCTCGGTGTGTAATATACTATTAACCAGGCATTTATAGAGCAGTCGCTCAAAAGTTCTGTTCTTCCATTTTTGAGTAACAGTGTTCTTTAATGGTTGCAAAAATTTTCTTAGAACTGTTTTATAAGAGTGATCTGAAATATTATAAAATATTTTATAGGATTACAGTATTCTAAAAACTGCGCTCATTTTAGTTCTATATTAGTAGTGTTTTTATTTTTAAAGTGTTAGAACAAAACCTAATCTATAATACGAGTATTTCTTATGTAAAGGTTCTTAGAGCAATTATTATAGTGCTCAAAATTGTTATTTGAGCATAATTATTTCAGACATTATTACATGGTGTATATCTTGGCACAATATTAAAACAAATGAATTTCGTGTAACCATATGCTATTTTAGAAGGATGCGATGTCGCCAAATTAATGAGAAGTTTTTTATATGTAACAAAGTTACGGTAGGTAATTAGAAAATATTTTCTATTGAAAAGTGTTTTAAGTATGTAATACTTTGTAATATGTCAAACAGTTTAATGAAATAAATACTTAATATGATTTTTCTTTTTCTTTTTATTTCCTTATTATTAATATCAGTGACTAACTACGTATGGTAATTAATCATCTTCCTTTATAGATTTAACATCGTTTAAAATATTTGTTTTGATTGATGGCACACTCTCCAATCATGAAACGATTAGCATTGATATTAATTTATTCAGTTGGAAAAAAGATATGATCGCAGTCCCACGTAGATCTTAGGAATTTTGAAATGAATTTTTAGCACATCGGCATCGTGCAGAAGTCGTCTTAATCCCGATTCTTCTTCGAATTAACATTAATCTTTCTTAACTGCCAAGTGGTAGCAGAAGCCACATTTTTCATTAAGATGATTAATCCAGTTTCTATATGTAAGAAAATAAAATATGTTTTAATTTAACGGCTAAATTGAGTTGCATCTCTTCTACCTATGTATTTAGTGGATGTAACTCAATGGTTGTAATGAATTTTTAATTTCAGATATATTTTTTGAAATTTTTTTCAAAAACGTAATTTTTTGTGTGGAAATTGCATTTCTGTGAGCAACAGGACGAGGCAGATTGCGATTTTGAAAATATTGTTGTGTCGTTATAAGGTGGCCATGTACCATGCACATTTGCATTCAAAAGCAATGGAGCTGTGGACTTTTCTGTATACGTAAGACTTGGAGAATGGGTTGCCACAGGATACTTATGCCTCACTAGACTTAAGGTGCATCCTCTTAAATTGATAGGCCCCTCGTAGCTCGTCAGCTACTCTATCACATGCTTCTGTAATATAATTTGCAAAAAAGAGGTCCGACACGCGGGTTATAGGGTGCTGTCATTTTGGACTAATATAATAGTGTCGGCTCCAGCTTAAAATTATAACCTTACTTTTATAATAACTTTTTGCACACTCTTCCTATTGATTCTTGGGCTGACATAATCAATAGTCTAAGATCCAAAGTAAGGTCGACCTTCACCCATCTGTTTAATGGATGAAAGTTTCTTTTTATTAACTAAAATATGTTTATAAATATACCGCAAATGGGTTGCGTAAGAAAATACGGTCCAGACTATATATTTTCTTAAAGTCAAAAAAAAACGACACCCTGTAAAGTATTCCCCAGATACTTTAACTATGCCCAAACTTTTATCTGCTCGCTGCAGGATGGATTAAAGCTTAAGTTTAAAATTTGGTGCTTTTCTCTTCATCTGTTTTTGGGTTATCTTCAAAATTCGAAATTTACACTTTTCCTCAAATATCTCAAATTAGGTCAATTTTAGGGAAATCATGTATAGGGACAAAATAATATAGACATCATAAGCAACTTTTATCATGATTTCTGTACTTTACTTATCTGTGTACACAGAAAGGAAAGTAAAAAATGACCGTGGTCGTATTTTCTTAGGCAACCCATTTGCGGTATATGTAAAAACATATTTTAATTCAGATGGGTGAAGGTCGACGTTACTTACGGATCCTGGACTAAAATAAATATTGTCTGCATTTTTTTTTTAATTTGAAATATATTTTGCATTACATCTTACTCATAATAATTACGGTTTAATTTAAAGAATATTACTCAAAAATAGTTAATAATCATACTGTCGTATTAGTTGTTTATTTTATATCTGTTTTGGATAGTTAATTTAACATAATTATTTGATATTATTTGTACCTGGGTATTTTACATTTAAAAAATAGTCGTTTCTTTTATTTCATAATAACTTGCTTTTTAATTACCTCTCGATATTTCCACCAAATTAGTTGTCATACTTGCAATTAAGTATCATCGAAGATTCTTTTGTGTTCTATTATATTCCAGACTGATCATTGACAGTGGCCAGAGTCGTCCCATTTTCATAGCCGTCTTATTTATTTGATTTTTTTTGATAATCGGATAGGCGGTGGCCAAAATGAGGCAGAGCGTGAATAGAGTATGACCGAACTGGTTGGAAATAGCTCACACGACATTGTCCCCTACTTAAGAGATCGTTCATTCTGGAACTTTTACAAAATTATAAATTTAATTAATTTTAAGAACTTTCACAATATACCATGTATGTATAAAACAGGTGGATCTGGAAAAGTTTTAAACGAGGCAATGCCGGATATGAGCATTCTACTTGTCATACAAAACACATCACAAATTATAGCAATTAACCTTCGTGTTGAGTGGTTTTAGTATTAAGTATCGTGTGATATTATTGATCTACATATTTGATGTAGTTGAGAACGTCTCCGAGAGATGTCTCTCTTATAGCTGTTGGTCCCTTAGAGTCGCGTGTAAGCTGTCAAAGTAGTTTATCAAAACTATAATTCTGGCGAGGAGACACGTTAAGCCTATTCGATTATAAAGTGGGTTAAACACTTTGAGCAGACTTTTTTAATACCAAGAGAAAGAATAAAGCGAAATCGAAAACAGTACAAACGCCCGAAAATATGAATGTTGAAATTGTTGCTGAAAGCACGATGCGCCTGCTCATAAGAATTAGAGTATTAATCAATTGTTTTAGCTAATAATCATAGTGCTTTGTTAGGGTACGCACGGTGCTAAGGATCTTCCGCATCTTTACTACTGAATGTGTTTTTGTTATTTTTTTCTAGATTTGTCTGACCTAGTCTCCGATAGCACTGTAGCCTAATATCTTATTGCATTTTACCACATCATTACGTCACCTTTTTCCTTTGTACAAGTTTATACATGTCTTTGACCAAATATCTTCTATAGGTTCTTGGCTGAACCTATGGTTGTCTAAAAAGTGCCTTTCTTTCGCAATCCAGTATTTTCCAGTTTCACAGTATATAAGCGTTTCTCCCTTGACGATCCGGCACCCAAACTCTATTTTGGTGTACTAGTGTTCTAAGTTCCTCGATGTAAATCCATATCAACCCAGATGTCACTTTTTTAATCGAAATGGCTTTAAGGACCACCTGGTTGCCTGATATTATATGGATCTGAATTTTTTCGGTGTAGCTTTCCTATTGATTGTTATTGCACATTACAAGATTGTTTAAGCATTGACCTGAAACAAAGGTTGGTATAAGGGTTTTTGGATAATACTCCAGACCCAGAACCTTCCGCAGTCTTACCCTATCCATGCTATTTAATATTAAAACTTTGAATGGAATGTTGAGGGACTAGCACTTGGTTATGTGATCTATTTCCTTGTCTAATACATCGCTTGTCACTAATCTTGTGATACTTATGTGACCTGATTGATCTACTGTTAAGATTTGCCAGAGTGTAGAAGTTGTTTTCATCGACAAGACAGGCAAGTCTTTATATCATGCTTATACTCGTAATTTTCACGTTTTGTTATGTCTTTGGCCACCACACCACAGCTGCTTATGTCATTATACCACCATGTTGTATAATTTAATTTACTTAATATTAATGATCGCCGAACGCGGCTAACACTATCCCCCACCGTCTTTCAATGATACAATACGATTCTAGCGCTTTTCAAAATCGCTATTTATTCTTGCCCACCCCATTTGTCTGTTTTTCTTTCTCCATCATTATAGTTTCTATCCTTCTATTAACGTTAGGTTTTCTAGTACTTTATTGGTATTATTCATTCTAATCGTTGACTAATTATTAATTTAAGCCAGTTGTAAATATTTCATCATTCTATTTTTAAATTGAAAATATTTTTTTTGTGCGTAGCTTTAAAGTCCAAAACCTCTTAAGTAAAATGTCAGCACTTGAATTTTTCATTAAAATGCCGATTGAAAAATCGCCTAGTGCAAATGAAGATCGTTGAAGTTGATGCAGAAGATGATTAATTAGGATTTTATGCAAATTTTTGAAACGGTTATTATGCGGGCGCATTGACTGCATTGGTAAGCGTTTTACAGACGATAAACGAGTGGTTTTCTGCAAGTAGTTCAAAATTGCTGGCATGAATATGGATAAAGTAATACTAATTAGTGATCGGTTAAGTTACATAAAAAGAATTTTGCTATTGAGGTATTTAAGTATTTTATAAGAATTTCCAAATTTATTTTAAATCCTTATGATTTATTCGTTTTTGTATTGTGATTTTACTGGTTCGATTTCGTAATTTATATTTATTAATTTCTACTATCTTCTTGTTAGTACCAAATGCTTCAATTAAACAGTATGGTGCAAATGAATATATTCATTATTAAGTAATTCTTTGACTTGTGGAAAATCCTAGGTAAGGTAGATTTAATGTTTACCTTTCACTAGAATACCACGGAAATGAATGTTACCCAAATATGTAATGAGGTGAAGGAGTAGTACGAAGTGGGTGCAAAACATTATAGCTAAAAATGTCTAAAATGTTTAGGGCTGCTTTTTTTTAATTGAAACAGTTATTTAATTTCTCTTTCAAAAAATTTAATTTAATTGCAATTTGTGATGAACTTCTTTCAGGACTTAACTTTGAATTTACATAAATGTTATTACATGCATTGCATTTTGCTTTGGCCAAAGTATCCATCAACAATATGGTCAATTTAAGATGTATCGAAGGTCACCGTTTTGCTGATTTACTAGCCAAGACGGCAGCCAGCCAAATACTTTTTAAACCTGTCCCGTCTATTGGACTGACAACATCGGTGGTGACAAACCTAATTAAAGAACATTGCCTTGTGAAATTTATGGAAAGCTGGGATAGAACAAGAAGCTGCAGACTTACCAGGGAGCTTTAAAGTTATCCTGACAACACTACACCAAACAAATACTTGACTATGATTAGACCGAATTTGTGCCTAATCATAGGCATTCTTACTGATGATTGACAAGTACGGAAGCATCTCCATATCATAAGTTTGTCAGAATCCGCACTCTGCAGAGGGTACAACCAAGAAGATGAGACCATCGAGCATATCCACTACGATTGCCCGATGCTTTTATTTATTAGAAGATTTGTGTTCGGCGAGTATCGGCTAACACCGGCCGATATAGTGTTTTTTGAAGGACGAAATACATATTATAACGTCACCTAGGTAGAAAAAATTATTTCCCTTCAAGTCAACACCTAACACTAGACGAATTATCTTTACCAGGTAGCTGAGGCTGAATGTAAACCGAAAGGTATTCTTTAAATTGGAATAGTCCACGGCTGGGAACAGTAAACGCTCTCAACTCGAAAGACTCTCTAGCAACTGGTATTTTCGAATAAGCAGACAATACCAAGCGTAATCAGGTACCGTGTCTTGAAACCGAATACGCTATATTCATTGTTTATTTTCCGGGCATTACCTCTTTATTATTTTTTTCGATTATCTTTTAATTTAAGCACCTTTAATTATATTTAATTTTTAACATTAATAGGAACTTCCATCTCTATTCCTGTATATTCTCAGTTTCCTTCTTCTTCTGATGCTGCGCCATCTAGTAAACCTAAATGGCCTCATCCTCTAGGCTTTATTATCCAATTACGTCTCTCATGGAGGGCTTAAGTTGTATTTCGCCGCATAACAATCACGACAATAACTGCTGATATTTTGGGCCCATGTATGACTGAATTGGGTACGTCAAGTGAACTAGACAAGAATAATTTACATACCCTAACCAAATAGTCCCTACGCCAGCAGATAGGGGAATCTAATAAAATAGGTTAGTTCAGAATAATAATTATTGTAATCGAGTAAAATATGTATGTACGAGAGTTAGGCTGATTTGATTATTTTTCAGTTAGAAATTTAATTTTTATCTAAAACAAATTCAACTATCAATGTTAAACAAAGTTACTATGTGACTTTAGAAAGTTGGAGTGATGATCCCAGAAAGTTGTAGTGATGATCCATTTTATAAATTAGTAAAAGTCACAAATTTAAATCTTTAAAATAACTAGTCTTAATAATCTAAAATTATTTTTTTATTTTTTATATACTTCTTTAGTGGGCCGTAGAATAACTATACTGTACAACCCGAGTGAATTGTCCATATCCGTAACTTTGTCTTCGAGCAACTCTATGAATTTTATTGGCTCAAAGCAGTATAACTTGGTTTTAAATAGCATTTTAGATTTGGTGATGAGTATACTGTGAAAGTATACACCCTTAGTTCGTATTGAATGTCAACTCTTCCCCTTGAAGTTGATGAAAAGATAGAGATTCGTTCTACAAAATTTAGTAAAAAGGATCAAACTTTTTATAATTTTACTAAGGCATATTTTCAAAAAATGTGTTTACGGTAAGTTTAATATTGACATCGTTCTGTTATGGTTTATTACATGTATGTTAACAGAAGGAATGTTTTATCCCTAATAAAAGGTCAAAACTAATTTTTAAATGGTTTAATTCACGATCAAGTATTCTCAAAATCCAATATTAGTGTGGTACTGCCACTTTCTATTCGCGTACTGCTTACTAGTGATGTGATCATTCGAATGGTAAATCATTCGAATATTCGATTAGCACCATCATTCGAATTAATTCGATTATACCAATATTATTCAAATCATTTAAAATGTCTAAAATTGTAATAAACGACTCTATTCTAACGACTCTAAGGGACCTATTTTCAAATGATGGGAGTACTCATTTCTCTCAATATTTTTATGAGAAATAAGAAGTGTCATACGCCAACGTGGAAACAGTATTTAAAGAAGCCATTGAAAACTGACTGTTTATCTCGGTTTATTTCGAGAGATCTCACTGGCTTTCAAATACTGTTTTTACGATGACATAGTATATGAAATTTCTCATCAAAATCTTGAGAGAAATAATTTCTCTCGAGTTTGAAAATAGGTCCCTAGGTGACTTGTTGGAATATGGAGTAGAGTAGGCCGCCAAAATTACTTATTTCTCCTAATTAGGATACACATGCAACGTTTTTGCGTCTTGACTTTTAGCGTATCGTAATCTGATTGGATAGATCTCTGTCAAGTCGGGGAATCACCCAGTCATTCCGATCAGTACGCCGCGCGCCGCCGCCGTAAGCCCAAACGGTTGCATGATATATAAAAGCAAATATTGACATATGACGTTTTAGACTTTGGAATACAGCATTCTGATTGGATAGTTAACTGTCAACATAGGCGCCGAATTCTCGGAGCTCTGGGTGCGCAAGCACAACGAGGAAAAAAAGCGTCAATAAGTGAAATGAAGAAGCTGTCGTGGGCCAAGTTGGTATGGCGACAGATGCCTCAATAAAATATTATCGTTCGGAGCTGTATTTTTTGTGATAAAAACGTCGCGTGGCTTGTCATAGACAACGCGTTAAACTTGGACTTAAGGGTTTATTATTCTTGGTGTATAAAACCATATAACGTAAAAAAAGATTAATAACGGTCTACAATTATCAAGACAAGATCTTTGTACATATGCCAGTGAGCAAATGCTTGAGGGGAAAAGGGAGAACATTTGAAAGTTGCTCCCGATTAGACACCGTTAGAAGTTAGAAGTACCATTTAGAGTTAGAAACAGATCTCTAGTATTGCTGGCGTGAAACTAGGTCATCTACTAAAAAACGCTTGGACCCGTCAATTTTGTTTTTTAGGAAGAATCAGTATTTTGGCATTTTCACCCCCTGAGCGGAAACCCTCTATCGGGGGTGAGACTCACCAGTTATATCTTAAATGGAAAGATTGTTCGAATGATATATGTTATTTTAAAGGTATTTTTACCTAGATAATAACCCTTTACGAAGCTACTATCTATGTAGCCCATACAGTGGCTCACCGAAAGTACAAAAACGGTTTAACATAATTTTTACATTTTTATTAAAAAAAAAGGAATTCCTTGTAACAATTCTACTTTTATTCTTGTGGCTTTCAATTATTGCTATCAGATGACATTCTTTGGTCGCCGTAAAGTAGTAAGGTTTAGTTGTAGAGTCGGTATGAAAGTGGCATATCAGTTCTAATGGTTTACTCTATTGCTAAGAGGGTCAAATATTTTTTTTGCCAACAATGAATGTGCTAATAGAACTACTGCCTAACTGTTTAACAATTAACATCAAAATCGAAACTACATTTTGGAGTAGGTCCAAACAGTTTGGAAAACGGGGTCAGTAGCTAACAAGTAACGTGAAATGGAAAATTCTGTAGTAAATGAAGCTACAAGGGGTGGAGATTTTAGGACATGTTGTTTGAAAACCCATATTGAGTACAAGACAGTTGGCGATAACATCTATTATTAAGAGACTTAGCATTCAGAAGATATTGAAAAAATACATCTGGTAAAAGAACTTAACAAAGACGATTTTGATAGGCGAATACAATTTTGTGAAATTATGACTGAACGGGCATTAAATGATCAGCAATTTCTTTACAACTTTTTTCCAAAATGTTACGGTAAATCGTCACAACTGTCGTTATTGGTTCGACTCAAATCCCAGAATATTTCATGAAGTGCATACGCAACATATGGAAAAACTGAATGTTTGGGCTGGCATTTTTAGTAACCGTATAATGGGCCCCTTTTTTATCAGAAACTTTAACCGCAGAAATGTTTCTGGAATTATTAGAAAACGCTATGTATCCAGCTTTACTAGAGTTGATTTAGGAATGACGATCAGTACATAGCAAACAACTTAATATTCCAGCATGACCAGGGCCGACAAAAGGGAGGTAGCCGAGACTAATTACCAAGGTCCGGGCTCAAGTGGGGGCCCGGCAGCTTTAGGTGAGGACGTTTTTTTATTTTTTTTTTGAAGTTCGCCACGAAAAACACAAAAGGGAGGACCTTGTTTTTTTTTTTAGAAAAGTGATATTGAAAATTATCCTGGGGCCTGACCTGGCTCTCGGTGGCCCTGAGCATGACGGTGCGCCACTGTTTGTCAGTATTTGGATCAAACGTTTCCAGTTTCCAGGATCGGAAGAAGAGGAAGAATTGAGTGGTCCCCACAGTCTCCGGATCTAAGCCCGTTGGATTTTTTTATGGGGCCACTTAAAAACTAAAATTTATGCAACCCAGCCAACATCACTGGAAAATCTGCGACAACGGATAATTGATTAATGTCATCAAATCACCCCACAGATGCTTCAAAATGCCCGAGAGCATTTTGAACAAAACCTCTATTATTGCATGGAGGGTCCAGGGTCAGCATTTCTAGCATTTACTTGAGTAATTAGTAAACTTTTACAGAAAATAAAAATCGTTAAAAGATCATTGCTAGGAAGACAGTAGCGATTTAAAACTCGGGGGTTATATTCTATGTAAAAATACCTTCAAAATACCAGTGATGGCTGCACCGATCATATAGGGTTGCCAGATATCCCGTTTTAGGTGGGAGCCTTCAGCCTAACCAGCAATTGGACATTTGACAATAGCTTTTTAAAAAATCGGTGGTGCCCTTAAGTGAGGTGTGAAGGGTGGGGAGATAGTCCCCATTTTCCGCATAGAAGCCTGGCACCCAAAGCAATTTTTGAATTCCGGCGCCTATGACTGTCAATATATTAACTCTTAACTACCCAATCATTGATTCATTGATGATGATGGAATATAATAAATCATTCGAATGATATGATTCGAATACTCGATAAATTAGATTTTCAAGTATTCGATTATGACGATCATTCGATTATGCTTATCACTACTGCTTACTGCGCTGCTCTTCCTTCTCCCGCTCGTTCAATCTGGACACAGTACACATGTTCGACAATACATAGTGGGAAGCTGGGGCGTATCGCTATATATTTATTTGTATAAAACTATGTAAGTTTCCACCCTGTAAATGGTTCGCGGTTGGGAGGTGTAGAAATAAATAAACAAAATAAATAATATAGCCATCATATCCACTTTTGTTGCATATGCATAAACTACTATTTATATTTTTAGTCAAAAACCAATTATGACTCACGGACTAAGATAGTCCTTCAAACGAAGTTCGCGCAACCCTGAAGGAGATCCCCAAAATTCCACTATATCCAGCTTAGAATAATACAGGTCTTAGTCTAAGTGAAGAGATTTGTTGTGTTCGGTAAAGTGCATTAGAGAGGTTATGGCTGTTATGATTACATTAGTGCTCCGATGAAAGCAGCATTAAACCCTTAAGTGTAAGACAAAGAAAAAATAATTCAATGAGCTATCTAACAGCGATTTTAAGAGATCACGGAGATCCAACAGATACTTATTTATGTAAATATGTAAAGGAGAGAGTAGGTGTGTTTAATAATTAAAGGGAAGTTAATCGCTTAAGTCAGTAGCGTGCTTTGGATAGTTTTCTCTTGAGAACCATACTTTTTTAGAAATGAAAGAATTTGTATTGTTTATTTGAAAAAATATTTTACAAAGCTCTGTTGGCCTTGCTCATTTACAAAACATTTGTGGATGTGTAAATAAATTTATTGATAAGGATGATTATTATCATAAATTAAAAGAAGGGATACTCATGCTGGCAAAACTGTCTATTATTAAAATTGGAGAAAAAGAAGTATTGTTAGAAAATTTTCCTTTTTTACCATAGTTTTGTTTGCAATATTTGAAAAAAAAACATCAGAGCAAAAAAATGGCATTTTTAGTTTTCCTTAAATATCTTGAATTTCAAAACATCAGCACGGCCGATGTTGGTCTCATAATTCGGAAACTCTTTTCTTTTAATGTGTGAGTGGACCCAAAATGGTTATGTGTACTGTATTTTAAAGTGTCTAGAAGCAGTGGCGTAGCGTCTTGCGAGGCGTGGGGGACAAACATTTAAAGGGGCGCTTTATGATTTTCTAGAACCACTATTATTATTATTAAAAATACGGTATTAACAAATAAAAATAAGAATGATCGAGTTAAGACAGATCATAATATTCTAAATAATAAACAAAAATAAAAAATACTAACAAAAAAGACGCTTGCAATAAAAGAAAATCTGATGTGTCCAACACATGACTTTCCTATCTAGTTATTATAGGCTTTTTTCGGTTATTTTGTACAACCTATTGCAGCATCTCTATAAATGTTTAGAGGATAAACTAAATATATACATTGTCCACATACATCTACCTCGAAACATTTTTCTATAGATATTCATGGAAAACGAAAATACTGAAAAATTTAAATTTCCTACAATTTTTTCATTACGGTCCATTTTAGAAAAATCATGTATAAACAAAAAAAATTATAGAGATCGATATCGCAAACAACTTTTATTTCAAAAACTTTCATAAAAATCAGAATTTTGCACATTTTGTCAAATTTCTCGAATACGGACCATTTCAGAAAATTTTTAACTAAAACAAAAATTATAGATAATAATATTAGAAGTAACTTTTATTTGAACAATTTTTTTCTCCAAACATTAATAACAGATATATTCCATAAAATATAAAAGTGGCCTCCCATAAAGTACCCCCCCAGATGTTCCGACTATGTCCAAAATCTAATCATTTCACGTTAGGCCGAAATAAAACTTAAGTTTAAAATTTAATGTTTTTTTCTTTATCGGTTTCTGAGTTTTCTTCAAAATTCGAAATTTACACATTTTCTCAAATATCTCGAATGCGGTCCATTTTAGAGAAATTATGTATAGAACAAAAATTATAGAGAATTATATTACAAACAACTTTTATTTAAACAATTTTTATAAAAAAATATTTTTTTTACATTTTGTCAAATTTCTCGAATACGGACCATTTTAGGAAAATTTTGCATAGAACAAAAATTATAGATAATTATATTAGAAGTAACTTTTATTTGAAGAATTTTCTTCTCCAAACGTAAATAACAGATATATTCCATAAAATATAAAAATGACCACCTATAAAGTACCCCCCCAGATGTTCCGACTCTGCCCAAAATCTAATCAGCTCATTGGACGCTGAAACAAAGCTTAAGTTTAAAATGTGGTGTTCTTCTGTGTATCGGTTCATGAGTTATGCGTTATACAGACACACACACACACACACACACACACACACACACACACACACACACACACACGCGCGCGCACGCACGCACGCACGCACGCACGCACGCACACACGCACGCTCGCACACACACACACACACACACACACAGACATCATTGCGAAAATAGTCAAAACGGATTCAGGGGACCTCAAAACGTAAAAATCCGTCGAAAACTCGAGGTCGAAAAAAATCATGATTCCTATACTTTCTTTATATCTGTATACAGATAGGAAAGTAATAAAAATATATATAATACTAAATACTTTAGTTATACCTTATAATTCTAAATGCTTTTACAAAATAATTCTTCCTCTCCTTATGGTCTTAAATTTGTCTATTACAGATTGCAAATTAGGAATAACTGATTCCAATTTTTTGGAAATTAAGAGAGTATATTTCTTTAGTTTTTACTTATATTCCTTATTTATTTCAGTTAATAGACTACAATGCGATTTGTATTCGTCAACTATTTCCGGTTGGATAGAAGATTTATTAAAAATACAAATGCATTTTTAATTTGTTTATAAGGCAGGGTAGAGTGGCTTTGTTTTATGTTCATTTACATTTCGGTATTGGTAGCAGTTCTCTAAAGGTACACGAGCTTCCAAAATGTTTGATCTTTTTTACCTAAGTAGTGTGCTGATCATGTCAGAGGCAAAAAAGAATAAACGGCAGTATAGTACGGAATATATTAAATGGGTTTATCAAAAATCCTACAAATCTACCATCGCCAATAAGACAAAGATATGACACACTTTCAAGAACTGGAAAAGAAACACGTAGCTCAGCCCACTATAGCAAAACTTTTTCAATCTCTTCTCGACAAGATGGCGACGGACTACGGACTTTGTACAATACAATAAATCATACAAAGATTTGTTATTCTCTTCAGAATCAGTATAAAAATTTGTTTGCGATTAGACAAAAGTCATCAAATCTCTGTTTTAGTGTTTAAATAAATGTATTTAGTACAAAAAAATATACAGAAATTTCAAAATTTTGCCTAGGGCAATTTTCAATGTGCCCAGAGATGTTTTCATCGTGAAAAGTTAGACCTCATTTGATCTTTTTCTTGTGAACTCATTGGCAAGTCATACTTAAAATTTCTTTAGTCTTTTCTTCAAAGCTGTTGGACGATTTGTCATTTCTCAATGATTTAAAGTCATTTATGGTTGATTTAATTAAGTAAACTACTGCTGATATATGTATATCGACTTTTTGTAAATAATTCAATAAATTTTATATACGTTAAAATTCTACGAGCATCAATTATTTGACTCTTATTTGTACTTGAAATTTCACTAGATGATGCGCTTTCCATAACCTCTATTGTAGCAAGGAGGTTGTCAAATATCCAATTAACAGCTTGTGACTTGCCCAACGAGTCGTTGACAGTTTGTTTAGACTTAATTTTTTTGTCATAATTTTCTTGAATGTTTTGAATAGGCAGATGTAAACAAAAAATACTTTTTGGCATCTATAATCGGTAACACAATAAACACTTGCCGACCCGACTCAAACGTCGCCACTGCCGCGTCGTGCATTGTTTTTTAAGATATCATTCGTTATGATTTTCGACCTCAAAATAAAAATAGTTATTTTACTTTAACTTTGGACTAAATAAATAACATTTTCTTTTAAAATAATTTTTGAGGCATTTCAAACAAATACGGTGTTTGTTTTTTAAAAATATCTTTCGAAATATTTTACAATTTAAATAAATGTTAATAACGGTAACTGTTTATTGATATTTATTAAATCTCATTTAAAATATACTTCATCTAATATTTTTATCGGGGATGTAAAATGTTTGAAAATACAAATAATGTCATTCAAAAATACCATAGATATTACTGCCGTGTATCGATCACCATCCATCTCTCCAGTAATTTTTAATTTAGAATTGTTAAATTATTTAAATCATTTTCATCGCAGTGATTATCGTAGGAGATTTAAACATAAATATTTTAGACAACAGCGACTGTATCGAAGAATATAAAAATATATTAAGTTCTTAGGGCTTTATATCATATATCAATGAATACACACGTTTACCAAGTAAAACTTGTTTGGACCAATTTTGGATACAAACTAGGGCTAACTCAAAAACTGGAAATATAAAATAATTTATATTTAGGTACCATATAACAGACTACTGCCCAATAGGCCTCACATTTAGCACAGATAAAATAAGTATCAAAGAGCCTTCACAAAATATTAAACGATATTTTAATTATAAAAATTTAAAGCAAGAATTAATAAATGAATCTTGGAATGATTCCAAGTATTACATTATATAAATAATTTAATTTTATTATAACAAGTTTCTTAACATTTTGTCTAAGATACAAAGAAACTGATCCATTGGGCTTATTCATTATTCATTATTCATCATGTAAAATTAATTTTTGATTAAATTTTTTAGTAATACCTACCACGTACAAGCTGTCCATAACAGCTTCTGTGTAGTTCATGTTTATTTGCTTATCTTTAAATGACATTTTTTATACATTGTATTTATTTTATGTGAATAAACAACATTAATATTATTATTATTTGTTATTGTGTATATAGGCACCAAGCGCCAATCGGCAAGGAGTGCTTAGAAAGGTGGGGGAGGGGGCAAGCGCCCGACCCTGGCCCCCTACCTGGCTACGCCACTGTCTAGAAGTCCTGTAAAATTTTAATAGTAATATCCGCCGTTCGGATGATGGCATATATTACCAATTCTTTTTACTCTCCTTACTCACAAATCGCCAGTAATCTTGTAAAGAAAAGTGTACCTACGCATATTCCAATATCACTTGTATTTAACATATGAAATCTACATTCTACGAATAAATTAATGATACAGTCATTATTACTCAGACACCATTTCACTTCTGTTTCAACTCCGAACAAAGAAAATGCATTGTTCTTAAATAAACAACTTTGTTTAAGGTGCACTCACGATTTCACCTATTCCGGCAAGTCTAGAACTCCAACAAATAGCTACAACGTATCTAAATAAACAATCATAACCATTTAAAGATTGCAATGCACATTTATTTCACAATGGTAGTAATGATTTTAGTTGATTTTCCTCCTTAATATGTCATAATTATTAAGCTTTAATAATAAACTTTCATCTCTTCTTTCTCTAACAGACGGCAATAAAGATTAGATATAAATAAATTGAAAGTAGTCATCAGTTATTCCGATTAAACAAGTTTAGAATCGTGCCTTCTACACCATGGTTTGTTGAATTTATATAATTTAAAATTGATAAACTATACGACTTAAATATAATATAACCTCACTAAATCATTTGCAAGTTAAATGTTTGAAAATTGAAATGATTAGAATTGTTTTTATAGCTTTATAGACCAAACATAATTTATAATATTGATATATGAAGCAATTTTAACAAATATATCGCCTAAAGTATATTTTTCTTTTTATTTTGGAGTATGATGATTTAAAACATATATTGTCTGGATGAATAAATTAAAAAGTCTGTATATGTATAATATTATAATACATATACAAAAAAATAAAATCGGTTATTTCTCTTTTCAGTAGTACAGTAAAAAGAAACATATTTAATAAAATGTAATTTACTAATTTCATTTTTTGAGAAGCTTCTATCATTTCTACTTTAAACTTTTTGAGATTTTTAACCTTGTTGTCATGTATTGTATATTTTAGGCTCGAGATGATGGATACTTTGTAATTTTAGTTAGTTTCAATTTAAAACTCTTAAGTTTTTCCGAAAACATTAAAATATTTAAAATAACCAAAAACGGTTGACGGCTGTGTGCACGTAGTTTAGATTAAAATTAAAATTTTTAATTATTAAATTCAAAGCGCTTTCGGCATGGTACCATCATCAGTGCTTATCTACAAAAATTGTGGATGTAAACTTACAATCTATAAATATGTGTAAAAATAAAATCTGAGGCCAAAAAAACTGAATGTTTTTTACCTATATTTATATTATAATAATTGTAAAAAAGCCTACCTACTGTCCACAAACAAGCATATCCACCAAGTTCTTTGTCATCCTTACTCCAAAATATAAATATTTCTGGAGATTCACAACTTGCTAAATCATTATTATTTACTATTAATAATATTTTAAAATTTAAATTTGTTTATACATTCATTTTTATTATATTATCATTTTCCATGTGACAGTGGTGACAAGCGACACTTAAAGACGTTGACAGGTCAAATGTCAAGAGAGGAGGTGCGTTCACCTCAGTGTGGAACAAGTTACTTCAAGTGTGATTCGAGTGATTGGAGGTGGTTAAAAGAAAATAAAAATTTTGTTGGTATAGAAATTAAAGAAAACATTTTTGAAATTTGATTTATTTGTTATTTTAAATAAATATTTAATATGAATTGATCTTTTAATGTCAAGGCAAAACAAAAATATCACTCGTGTGATTCTTCTGTGCCAGCCCGGGCTGTGCAGAAGTTTCTTCCGAGAGCCCAAGATGGCACAACTGAACCCGCGGTCTCTAGAAGTTAATCTGATGTTTAGTCTTAAAAATTCCAAGTCACTCAACAAGCGTACTCATGGTTGGAGTGAGACAAAAAAGGGAACAAAAATCATACAAGTACCATGGTTCCAGAGGTAGGCTCTGTTGGGTGAAATCGAGTTTAGGAGGGGATGGCTCTTAAAGGCTTATATTGAGCGACTCGGACTTATATCATCATAGAGTTGTCTATGGAGTGGTAGGAAATTTCTGTTAAAGTTTTCTTGATTCTTGAGACAGTGGATATTTTGTCTCTTTCCAGGGTAATTTCAACATCTTCATGGAAATCTAAGTTGAAATTTTTTGTGTTTAAGTTGACTAATAATTTGGGCTAAAATTATGTTGATTGAACCTCAAGTGATTTCCAAATGCAGATGTGTTCGACCTCTTGATGTGCTCGCCCATCCGGACTCCCAAAGATCTGCAAGTTCTATCAATATAACTGACATCGCAATCGCTGCATTGTAACCTGTACACTCCATCTCGTCTAACAAATTTGTTTAGTCTTTGGTGTTGACTAAATGAGAGTCTAATTTATTAATTGATTTGAAAGAGACTTTAATGTTATCTACGTTGTTAACAAAAATTTTTGAGATGCTCTTAGCTAAGTCATTTTCCCCAGAAGGGGATTGATATGTAAAAATTATTAATATGACTCAAATTAGGGTAGACTAATTTTTGAATTTTCTTGAATTTAATTTTGGTGATTAGTGATTTAATTATGTCCGGGTCATACCCGTTGTTAAATAATGCAATTTGTTTAAGTATATTTAATTCTGGAAGATAGTTAGTTTTATTTAGAGGGATTGATAGAAGTATATGAATATATCAATAGAAAGCAGACATTTTATGTTGGTGAGGGTGATTTGAAGAATAGTGGATCACGTGGTTTGTTTGGATGGGTTTTCTATGCTAAATTTAAATTTGTTACCCTGTCTGTGGATAGAAAGGTCCAAAAAGTTCAAACAACATTCTTTTTCGGCTTCCAGGGTGAATTTTATATTGGGATGGATAGTGTTAATTGAATTTAAAACATCAGAAGCCGTGTTGGCATCACCTTTTATTAAGCAAAAAATGTCATCCACATATCTGTGGTAAATTAAAATATTCTTATGTTGTGGAATAATATAGCTGGTTTCTAGATGGCCACATCTCATAGCAAGGCCATCCGGTTGTTCATAGGTGATGTTATTGAAAGTAAAGAAATTTAGTGATAAGCACAGGTTTAAAAATTGTAAAATGATAGTTGTGTTATTTACAGAAACGTTTGAACTTCTCAAGACATGGTCTCAAACCTTGGGACCCATGTGTACAGGTTTCTAACATCCAAAGAGACCATGGTGCAGTTGTCAGGGATGTTAAAATTTTTGATTTTATTACAAAATTTTAAACTATTTCTTACCGAGTTGGCTGGTTTGAATTGTATGAGATCGTAAATTAAGTTGCAAATAAAAGTGGTGATTTTTGCAACTGGAGTGTTGATGAAACTTACAACTGGCCTAATGGGTATGTTCGTCTTGTGGATCTTTGGAAGTCCGTACAAGCGAGGCATGATTGGATTGGATGGTACCATGCAATTTGAAGCTTGAAATTCTGCTAAAAATTCTTTGTTTAACTTAAGTAAGGCTTTAGTTCTTCTCAGAAAAGTGTTGAAAGGGTTATTAGCCAAGATATAAAAGTTATTTTCTTTCAAAATGGTATTTACTTTATTTAAGTAGTCAACTTGATTAAGAATTCCTAAATAATTGCCTTTATCAGCTTTTAATATGATTAATTTGTTGTTGGCTATCTTAGTTTTGATGTTTTTTAAAAGTTTTTGTTGGTGATGGACTTGCAAGTTTTGATAATAATAATTTATTTATTTATTTTATTTATTTATTTATTTATTTATTTATTTATTTATTTATTTATTTATTTATTTATTTATTTATTTATTTATTTATTTATTTACTTATTTATTTATTTATTTATACATTGTTCAACAGGTTAAACCCAATTACAGAACAGGAGTACATTTGAAATAAAACAGTTTAACAAAAAGCATATAGATAATTAATCTAAAATTACAGTAAATAAATTCAAAATTATTTTAAACAATGTGTTTTTATGTTTTTAACACTGCAATTAAATATATCCAACTGTTCACTAATATTATTATAATTATTACACATGTTATATACAGGTGAAAACTTCAGAACGTTTGTCCGAGGAGTCGCTATGTAAAATGATTCGGTGTTTCGAGAGGTTGCGCGTGGGATTCTAAAATTAGGCATATGTAAAAGAGCTTCACAATTGATTTTAAAATTAACAACTTTGTAGAGGGTAATTATGGAGAAGTACTTTCGTCTTACGTCGAGACTTGTCAATCTGTGTCTAGTCAGTAAAGCATTTTGAGTAATACCAATCGGTGGATAAATTTGGTCTGCCCGAAAACTTAAGTATTTGAGGAAACGCCTTTGTGTGGACTCTATCCGACAAATGTGTATTTGATAATAATAATACTCTCCCTAATTCACCCCCTTACGAGTGAATTTTAACCCCAAAAGCTGAGCTTGTCCGGGGAAAGGGACGGCTATTATTATTATTTGCCGTGGCGCTCCGGGGCGACTTAAAGATGATTGATGGTGCCATTTGACTGACAGGCGAGGAAAACCCGGAAAACCTCACCCACCATCATCGAGACGGTAATGTATGGCGAATTTTTTTAATCTGCATGTCATATCAACAGAAATTGAATTTCTATTAATACGCCACACATCAAATCCTAAACCGAACCATGCAATTTAATTAAAAATCCACATGGTCTGGTCTGGGATTCGAAACTCAGCAGTCTCAGACTCATAAACTTGCCTATAAATGAATATAAGCGCGATAGACCGCTACACCACCGTGCCCGATATAGATTCATATTTATAGATTGTAAGTTTACATCCTCAATTTTTATAGATAAGCACTGATATGGCATCATGCCGAAAGCGCTTTGCATTTAATAATTAAAGATTTTGCACGAAATAAAAGTCTTTCCTTTTTAATTAAACTATTTGGATGCGCTTTTTAAAAAGGCGCATTGAAGTGTTTATGAAAAGATTCACAGGCATTGGTTGTACGTCTAGGTTCCAAATTCTAAGCCCAACGGGAAGGTTAAATATCAGCCTCTTGTTAAATAAAATAAATATTTATAACTTTTGGTGCTATTACAAGCAAATTAAAAACAAAACAGTATCTAACTTCGGCAAAAGTCAGAAGTTTCAGTCCAAAAGTCATTCGTAGCCATCTACCCTTTTCAGAATTTTTGATTTTATGTTTTGATTATTGCTGAATTTTTGTACCAAGTTTGGGTGAAGTCGACATCTAATTTCTGCCAAAGGAAAAGCTTATAGAATGGTTTCTCAAAATCAATAACAACTTTAGAATTAGTTAATGTAATAATATTATTATCATTACATATATAGAGTTGCCCGAAAGTCCGGAATAACATTATTATCTTCTCAACCAGTAACTTAAAAAAAAACACTCAAACACGTTAATTGATTTTACATTGGACGTATTTGTTGTCAATAAAATTACATTTTTTCTTCAACCCCTTAGCAGCAACCCTACCATTTACTTTTTAAATGTAAAAGTATGTCGTATGTAGGTTCATTGGAAAGTTCGTGAAAAATTAAATATCACCATACTCTTTTCTGTTTCTTTTACTTATGTAGTTATTGGGAAATGGGAAAAAATTCTTTTAACAAAAAAAAATTACAAATGCCTTTTTAGTGCTATTGATGGGTGAATTAATGCAGCATATGTTGAAAATCTCCTACACTCTCTACTCTACAGGTTCTCAAGCGATATATTTTATTGATATACCTTGTTTAAATCTGATAACGCAATCTAGCATCAACATTTATTAGAATTTATGTTTTTAGAAAAAACTGAATCATAAAATGAGTTTAATCCTAAGCAATTGTTGAGCAGTGTACTTAAAAAGGAGAAATGTTGTATTTTTCGTACCAAGTTTTTGCCTTGATAAATATTTTGGCTGTTTTTACCATTTCTGTATATAATTGAATTGAAACGTCTAGTTTATTAATTTGTGTATCTTGAAAGTGTTCTCTTTTAATTTATTAAATTAAAATGGCATTGTCAGAGAAACAGCGTATCGAAGTCTTGATATTGTTGGGATGTAACTTACCTGTTATCGTCGATACTCTTATATATGTCTAATGTATGAGCATATTCGTATAAGTCACCGCACTTACAGCTTCTGTGATTATAAATTGTCTGTTCACATTTTTTTTATTATTGTATTTTATTGTATTTCTTTTATGAATAAACATTATTATTATAAGTAACGAAAAAATATTTTCCTCGATTTATACACATAAACCGGTTGAGTTTCTAACAATATAAAAGAAAAATTTTCAATTGCAGAAGTAAAAAATCTTGTCAGACACTACTGTAATCGTTAAAGTCCTGACCCCTCCTAAATCCCCAAAATCCGAGAGTAAGACCATTAGAATTCATAGCACAACTCGCAGCTCCTTCGTCTCCTACCCTGCTGCTACCTTATCACAAAGAGAAAACCCAATTTGCCATCCCACAGTTCGACTTCCGTTGACTCACTCTCATATAGACGCCCTGACATCATCCACCCTTGCGAATCATCTCGAAATTTTATAAAAGTAAGAATATACCGTTGGTTGTTTTTGTGGAAAAGATGATTGATCAGAATGAAAGACAATCCTGAATTCCAATGCTTATTTTTGTACAGAAAAAAAGTGTGGGGAATATATATTACTAATTTTGTAATTAGTCACTTTCATTTTACATTTTTTATACATTCCAGCTCTAAAACAAAAACGTTAGGTGGGAGCCATACATAAAATTTATGAAATGTTAAAATGAAGATTAGAAGAGAAATGTATACAAAATACTGGGCCAGTATGAGGGCCCAAAACGATCGAATAATGTTATTTAAGAAGTATTTTTTTGTTCAACACACACATTTCCACACTAAAGTCGAGGAGGCATACAAAGTTAGTACAAAAAGGAAAATCTTTAGACAACTACAGTAGAAAGGGATAGTATTTATAAAAACTTCTCTACACAGAAACTAACGGGTATCAAGAGTCAAGGTCGCTTATAGGAAGGCACCGTGGATGGGGCATTTGGCCTCTGGGTTTATAAAAGTCGAACTTCCCTCTTAAGTCAGAATTTAATGTGCTCTGGTAGGTACTTATGCTCGATATAATACCCAAGAGATTTTCTTTTCGTTTTCTAATTTTAGTAACCTAAAAAGGCATGTTATTACTTAATAATATGCTTTAACTGTTTTAATTTAACGTAGAATATAATCGTGCGCACTATTTTAAATTCTTTATATACTTCCAGATCATCAATAAACATTAGGCATTTTAAGTATTTTACTATGATAGGTTATTTATATTCAAAAGGAAGAAAAAGTGCCTCAAATTTTAATATTGCGGCATACCCGAATACTGAATATGATCTAAATTTTCGAGACATATTAATACCATGCCTTATTATAAAAATCCTCTTCTTTAAATATCTTTTAAATACAGGCATACTTCTATTCCAAACTAATAGATTTTTCTAATAGTAACACATCACGGTTAACCTTGTCGAAATCTTTAAGTCAGTTTGTATCTTTTTGTCCAATAATCTGTTAAAATTCAAAGTTATTTATGAAACCCAAACATTTTTTTTATATATGGCTCTAGGCCGCACGTTTTATGTAACTTAGTAAAGTTTTTTTCCTCATTTTATGTATAATGTTTTTTCGAAGCAACCCGCACTGGCTGCAGATGCCGCATAAGTTAGATAACTTTTTATTAATTTTTCTCATTGTATGTATATTTTGTTTAGAAGTAACCCGCGATTACTCAAGGCCGCACAGGTTGGGTAAATTACTTAACTTTTTTTAGTTTTAATTAGAATGCATGAATTTTTTGTCTTTGCGCGAATTTGTCTGTGCAAATTTTTCCGTCGAGGAAATATCTCCTGCTTAAATGTCACGGATCCAGTTTTAGGTCCTTATGATATTCTTTTAACACATACGGCGGTAGAGTTCTGTACGAGGGCCACTGCTAAAGTTCGCGGAATCAAGTACTCCCTGTATTGCCAGCGTTCTGTGATTGTCATACTCGTAAAATTTGACGTTTTTCACCTATCATTCAGTTGACAGTTCGATTTCAAACTGCTCGGTTTCGTTTCAACAAAATTTAACGAGAGTAATATTTGTGTGAAAAATGGAAATTTCGAATCGTGACTTCAGAGTGATGATTTTTTATGATTTTCGAAACGGTTTAACACCGCAGCAATGTGTGGAAAAACTTAGTTCATTATTTGGGGATGAAGCACCATCCAAAACTATGGTTTACAAATGGTTCGCAGAATTCAAGCGTGGAAGACCAACGTTCGATGACGATCTTCGCGAAGGTCGTCCATATACCTTTGTTGTCGCGAAAAATATTGATGCTGTGCGTGAAATAATTTTGTCAGATCGGCATGTGACCTATCGTGAGATAGAGGCACCTTTAGGCATTGCAGCGAAACAATTGCTTGTTTCTTCGAAAAAACGGGTCATGTTGCAACTGTTGCATTAGAGGATCGAAGGACAGTTAATTCTGACTGGTATACTTCAATTTGTTTGCCGGTAGTTATCGCTGAAATCAGAAGGTACAACATAAACCGGCGAATCATGCAATCATGCTTCATCATGACAATGCAAGCGCCCACACAGCACGACGAACTGTCGAGTTTTTGACCAGTAACAACATCCAATTAATGACTCATTGCCCATATTCGCCTGATTTATCGCCCAATGACTTCTTCCTATTTCGACATATCAAAAATAAAATGCGTGGCGCGCGTTTTTCATCGCCTGAAGAGGCTGTTGAAGCATTTAAATCACTTGTTTTGAAGGTACCTCGCTCAGAATGGCAAAATTGTTTTGAAGATTGGTTTCATCGGATGCAAAAGTGTATAGATTTTAAAGGAGTATAGATTTTAAAGGAGAATATTTTGAGAAAGCGATTTACATAACGTAATTTGTGTTTTGCTTTACATTTTCCGCGAACGTTGGCAGTGTCCCTTACTGCCGTTTATGTTGGCTTAAATTTTTTGACTGCTTCACTAAAAGCTTCCACCTCGATTGAGTAATGTATTGTAAAAATTTTATCATTTGTGATACTTTAATAACTTTTAGATTCTGTCTGAAATTTATTATTATTAATCCCCTTATAAAATACATTATTACTACATTATTTTTCACAGTAAATTTAGTGCATTAATTACATTAGTCATTAGTGAGGCTCAGCCTACGTTTGACAATATGATCTGTCTTGACCAAATAGCATCTAACAGAAACCGCTACATTTCATATACAAATTTTAATTGCTAGGATGATATGGCTAAGGTTCCGGCATGCGTGTGCAATTTGCGGTCAGCCGCTAAACGTAGACCGGAATCTCATGAGCGAATAAAGCGGCAAAGCGGCAGTTTCCGGCTTCCAAATTGGGTCATCCCGACACTTTTAAAGTGCAATTTCGGCTAAACACTGGACGTCCGAGGTATACTTATGTGGCAGTTTCGGACTTATTTGGCGCAGTTTAGGAGGATCGCCGTCATCGGAAAACCGTAAAACGGCCACATTACAACATGGACGCTATCAGCTTCCAGTCCATTTCCGTTCTTTCGGCTCCAGAGATATGGAAATGGCAAATGGGTATATTACTGGGAAATAACTTTCGGGATTCTCTATACAGCCAAGATGGAGAATGTCAACCAAGAGTTTCAAACAATTATACAAGTGATAAAGAAGATAAAGTGAGATAGACCGTTGACGTGAACGGACAATCGATTATTAATGTTTTTTCGAAAGAATAGGCCAGACTGAAATTAGAATTATTTTCATGGGGGACAGAAAATAAATGGATCAATATATTCACCTATCAATTTGGCTGTTTTTGTATTTCTAGTCCTAATTTTTGGAATATGGAATAAAATAGAAGATAAATTTAAATGTGACTGCGAGCAATCTAGGTCACCTGCGGGCAATTAAGCGATTATCCACAAATACGAGGAATTTTCAGAATTACTTTAAAATGGCAAATAAATAGATACATTTTAAAAGTTGTCTGGTTATAGAATATTTCTTATTTCTTAAGGAGCAAAATTAATATGTCGGTAGACACCATATATACGAGTACATCCAGGTAGACACTCAACAAATGAACCGACTCACCAAATGTTGCCCCACGTTGGGCGCCATTTTTGTAACGTGAATACCTGGTTATTTGATCTATTTTGACAATGTGTTTGAGCTCAATTGATAGGGCGTGGGTTAGGTTTTTAAATAACTCGAATATCTTTATAAAAGAAGTTGGGCACCACTATATTTAAAGCTTATACACTTAACTCTAGATTAGTGATAAAAATATAGAAAATCACTAATAACTAACTAATTATACTTAAACCATGCTTTAGATAAGGTAGGTATCAAATTCGAATTCACAAGTATGCACAAAATTCAAATTTAAACTAATTTACTGATTAAACGAATGCACTTATCTGTCGGTACAAAAGGTAAGTTAAAAGGTAAAATCGGGTTTTTCTTGACTGCAATCTATATAGGTACACAACATTACACCCCGGTCAGGCAACTTCCACCAAGGGCTTCAGGGCCCCTATTCACAATTCTCATTTGATAGTCTAGATCAGTGCTCCGCAACCGGTGTGCCGCGGCACACTGGTGTGCCGTAAGCCGACTTGAGGTGTGCCGCTCTTGCAGACAATACGAATTAGATTCGTATTGTAGCGAGACCCGCGAAAAATAAAGCAATCTGACAACAGCGCCGATGGTAAACGTCTATCCGTCTATCGGCGCGGCGCGGCGGCTTGATTCTCGAAGGCGACTAAACTAGAAAGATCCGTGCCGTTCGAGGCGCGACTCGATGTTTTCCCGAACATCGCCACTGCCTATATAAGCGCGCCTGTCGTCGCTCAGAGACTCAGAGAGAGTCGAATAGTCAAGTGAATCAGATAAATACGCGGGCAAACAAATAAATCGTAGAGTGAAATAAATAGTGAATTGCTATATAAATAAATTCTTGTGCCTTATAAATAAGTGAACTGGACTAAGTTTTGTTGCAGTATCTACTTTTATAAATAACTATAGTGCTTCAAATATGGATAAATTTTTGCTGAAATCACGAGCAGATGACGAAGAACCTAGCACAAGCTCCAGCATAAGTGCTGCAAAAAGAGCAAAAAAGGTGCTGAAAAGGAAGTACAATCAAGACTACCTTCGATATGGTTTCACTTGGTGTGGCGACGAAGCGGCTCCAAAGCCTGAATGCGTCATTTGCGGTGAACAGTTGTCAAATGAAGCAATGGTACCCAGCAAACTAAACCGTCATTTGATCACAAATCATCCCAGTTGCGTCAAAAAAGACATTCAATTTTTCCAACGGCGCTTGGATCAAAATAAGAAACAAAAGCAGTTTATGAAATCGGCGGTTACGGTTTCTGAAAAGGCATTAGAAGCAAGCTACCTTGTTGCAAAATTAATTGCACAACAAAAAAAACCGCACACTATCGGTGAAACGCTTATTAAACCAGCATGCATGGAAATTGTTAGACTTATGCTTGGGCCAAACGAAGTTAAGGACGTGAGTAAAGTTTCTTTGTCGGCCGATACTGTTAAAAGACGTATCCAAGATATGTTAAGTGATATTTTGGGAACACTAATTAAAAAAATCATTTCGGCTGGAATTTTTGCGCTTCAAATCGACGAATCAACCGATATTAAAAATAAAGCACAACTGATGGCTATTGTACGTTTCGTTGACGAGGACTCTATTAAAGAACATTATTTATTTTGTAAGGAGGTTCCAGAGAGAACTACCGGTGAACAAATTTTCCAAGTAACTGATAATTTTTTTAAAATACATAATATTCAGTGGACCAATTGCGTTGCTATTTGTACAGATGGTGCTGCTGCAATGATGGGCAGTAAGAAAGGTTTTGTATCTTGTGTAAAACAAAAAAATCCGTCAATACAAATTACACATTGCTGCATACATCGAGAAGCATTGATGGTCAAAAATTTGCCCGAACAGCTTTCGATCACAATGAATGAATGTATTAAGATCATAAACATAATTAAATCGAGAGCCTTAAATTCGCGAATCTTTGGAATACTCTGTGAAGAAATGGGAAGCGAACATGAATCCTTACTGTTTTATACAGAAGTTCGTTGGTTATCCCGGGGAAAAGTTTTAGCTCGACTGTTTGAACTTCGCTACGAAGTGCGTGAGTTTCTTTCAAGTCAAGATATGTACGATCTATGCCAGCACCTTCATGATGAATACTGGATAGCCAAACTTGCATACATGGCGGATATATTCGAACATCTGAATGAACTTAATAAAAAAATGCAAGGACGGAATGAAAATATATTGACGTGCTCCGATAAATTACAAGGGTTCAAAAAGAAACTTGAACTTTGGCAGGAACAGTTGCAAAAAGGATGTCTAGAAATGTATCACAGGACCAACCACAGTACGATCGAAAACAAGCAGTTGATTGTGGATTTGGCCCAACAACATTTAAGTATGCTTCAACAAAAATTTGAATACTATTTCCATTCTATCAACACGGAACAATACAATTGGATTCGAAATCCTTTCGCAACCAATGCAATAAGTTCCACGGAAGCACTGCCATTGCAAACTCGAGAGGAGTTCACAGAATTAAGTAATGATATGACCCTAAAACTTAAATTCGACGAAGTTCCGTTAGATGTTTTCTGGATTTCCATCAAGACAGAATATCCACGCATCACCGACAAGGCCATCTTCACACTACTTCCGTTTTCCACAACATATTTATGTGAGCAAAGTTTTTCAACGCTTGTATTAATTAAAAATGATCAAGAAATGAGAGTTGCGCTGTCTAAAATTGAGCCGAATATAAAACTTTTGTGTTCAACGAAGCAAGCGCAGGTATCACATTAATCAGTCATCATCATGTCAAAATATTTATTACTATTGACGTGTCAACAGAAGTAAATTTAGTATACCTACCTGTAATACCTAGTATTTAGTATAGTTCTCATGTATGTACCTATTTGTATTTTTCATTCTATCTGAATAATAAAAAAAAATAAAAAAAAAATATGTATTATGTCCTGAGTGAAAATTTTGATGCCCCAAATCTGAAAGGGGCTTCTTCACATTTTAAAACAATAAAAAAAACTAAGGTAGTTTGGACATCCATAAATAATTAGTATACATGGAGTGAACTGACCCCCGACCTAGCTACGCCACTGCTATAAATATATTTTAGATTTTGGTGTGCCACGAAATTCTAGGGAGCAGTTTGGTGTGCCTCAGATGAGGAAAGGTTGCGGAGCACTGGTCTAGATATGAAACGTGAATGATCTTCGATCTTCAAAATAAATGGTTCTTCTGTTTTTGAACCCAAAACTGTCTAGAGATGAAACATGAATAATCTTCAGTATTTGAACTTCAACTCGAACCCGTCTAGAAATAAAACGTCTAGAGATGAAACCAAAACCGTCTAGAGATTAAACCAAAACCGTCTTATAGCCATCAGCATGTCATTCACTGTCGTAGAGGTTATGTTTAAAATTTGACAATTTGTTCAAGAAATCATTGCACAAAATATATATATTTAATAACATATTATTATTAAAACATACCTTATAAAATCAGACGACCATTAACATAAATAAGTATCATCTAATTCATAGAATGATCTAGATTAAAAATAAAATCAAGTTGATTTTCGCTGTCAACCAAATCAAAAATAAATCTTACAAGGCATAGAGGACAAATGACATTTGAGTAAGAGGTGATTGTGTCGAAATAACGAAATAACGGTTCCAACCGTTACATACTTTGTTGGCTGAACAACAATGTACCAGTGGGCTTTTCAACCACACCCTAACAAAAAAAGGTACAGCATCAAAACATAAATATCTAAATCTACACCTGTATTTCTTCAATCATTAAGAACTCTATAGCAAAACAAGAAGAAACAGGAAAATAATGAAAAAAACATTAATATTTTTTGGAGAAAAATTCTTAGAATAATCTAAGAGGAAGGAAGACATAAGAACATTGAATTGGAGAATAAAATGAAAGTAGATCATAATAGATGAAGATGGGTATCCAACTCAAATATGGTCATCTTAAAAATTCAAGAAATAATACTCAAAATTAATCGCACACATATTATTTAATATTTCCCAGGCCTAAAATGAAGGAAGAAATTAAGTTTCACGTTCTGGTTATTTACAAAAACCAATTACAAACCTGTAATGACTGATAAAAACTCCTAAACACAAAACTAAACTTTGCAACAGAGTGAAGTACCTAGGTATCACCTTTGACAGTAACTAGCATTTAGAAAACAGAGTTAAAAGAGCATACACTGCTTATGAACAATGCCGCTGAACCGTGGGGCGTACCTGGGGTTTCTCCCCCAGAGTCGTCGCATGGACCTACACGGCTATCATAAAACCTATGCTAACATACGGTGCAGTTGTCTGGGTACCGAAAACCCAAAAATTAACAGCTATCCGTAAACTAGAACAAATTCAAAGAACAGCATGTCTCACCATAACAGGAACCATGAAAACAACACCGACCAGAGCGATGGAAGCCATTCTTAGTCTCACTCTTCTTGTTATTTACATCAAGGAGGTTGCTATGACGACAATGACACGCCTCCGCACGGTTGCAATATAACCTGATGTAGGATCTGGTGAGGCGAGACGTCACTTTTGGCAGGAGGCGCTTGATACACTCCCACTGCTTCAAGCGAACATTGACCAAGATATATCTTCCATAAGCCATATAAAGTTATAATAGAACAAATAGAAGAGCCAGAAGTGGTAGGTACGATTCATATCTACACCGACGGTTCTAATACAAAACAAGGCTCAGGATGTGGAATATACTCCAGATTCTTAAACATAAACATAAAATGGGCTGTGAGCAATAGTGCCAGTGTAGTTCAAACATAGATAACGGGGATTCTCATAGCAGTAAAAGAAATAACCAGAAAGAATATCGCTGGAAGGAACATGCTCATCTATACAGATAGCAGACCACGAATTTATTCAGGGTTAGTACTAGAATATCTCGAAGCTTGGCCGAAGTATCCATCAACAATGTGGTCACCTTAAGATGGATTGAAGGTCACGCCACATCGAAAGGTATCCGTCTTACTGATTCACTAGCCAAGAAAACAGCCAACCAAATACTTTTTGGACCAGGCCCTTCTATTGGCCTGACAAAATCGGTAGTGACAGACCTAATTAAAGAATATTCCCTTGTGAAATTCAAGGAAAGATGAGATGAAACAAGAAACTGCAGAGGGAACTCTTAAGTTATCCTGACAATACTGCAGCAAACAGATACTTGACTATGACTAGACAGAATCTGCGCCTAGTCACAGGCATTCTGACTGATCATTGCCAAGTACGGAAGCATCTCCATATCATGAGGCTGTCAGAATCCGCACTCTGCAGAGGGTGTGAACAAGAAGATGAGACCATCGAACATATCCTTTACGATAGCTCGACGCTCTCATTTATTAGAAGATTTGTGTTCGGCGAGTATCAGCTAACACCGGCCGATATAAGAGAAGCACCTCTTGGCGACGTTGTCAACTACATTAAATCTGTAGGCTGGCTCACGAGCTACGAGGTGCCTAGAGGAAGATGCACAATGGGCCTAATGAGGCCTAAGTGCCGTGGGATAACCCACCTTCCACACGCTACAGATACAGAGACAGATGTACGCAATGTGTGTTGTGTCCGAGTTAGCTAACATCTTAATCAGTCGCGCCAGACCAATGACAATCCTGTGTAGAATGTATGAGTTGAATGAATGGGAAAGAGTAGGGCATTAAAATGGTAGTACTATATGCCAATGAATACCAGAGGAGGTAAAGGCAGGCTGGAACCCAAGCCTGATTAAAGGAAATCAGAAAACTCAAAGAAGCCTGGCGGAACCCCACAGAGAGAATAGAGCCTGAAAGGGTGAAAAAAAGTCAATTCCACCATTGCGTTTGTTAATGTGTACTGAAAATGAAAACAAAAAATTCATTTCACAACAAATCAAACAAACATTATTTTATTTTTATACTATATTTAACAGATACTCCTAAATCTATCAGGTATGCTTTTAAAAGCTTAAAATGTTTTTCATTAACCGAAAAAAAATGTTTAATTTCAAATACACAGTACGATTCACTGCAGAGTGTAGTATGCTAATTTATAACTATATTTACTGCTTTTTACATTTACCGTTTTTTGTAGCCTGTATTGAATTTTTTACTACTACAACACCATTTTTAAGCGCGTATCTGTTCTGCTTGTATTTTTTGACGATTGTTAATTACAGTTTTCATTACTAACGATCCAGTGAATTATATTTCTGTATTTTTTTTGGGAAATAAGTACTCCATTTTCGTTTTATTGGCTGTCCGTTTTGTAGAGTCATACACATATAAAAGTTATTTATGCACATAAAGCCGTCTGAAATCGTATTTCCTTTTTGTCGATTTATCATACTCAAAAATCCATTGCTTTTAAAATATTTCTAACTTTAGAGTATTAGGCACTTAATGTCCTTAAATTAAAATCTGACTTTGCAGTTAACATGTTATAGAAATGAAGAGGTCAAATGTGGATATATTTTTTATTTAAATTTTTTCAGTTTTATAATATATAAGAAATTATAAATGTACCATTATAAGAATATTAAAAAAAGTGATTATGATAAAAATTAAGAGAAGAAAAATGGAAAACGATCATTACACTGCAGTATAAATTTAGTAATAAATAGTTATGGTTTCATTTATATCCACGAGTTAGATATCAAATTAGAGATTTGTTGCTTGAATTGTGATCAAGATAGACAAAATAAATCCAGAGAGGTTACTTGATTGTAACACACATACCTGATACTGGAGGATAAACGTGTGTTCTATATTTGGAGTTGATATGGTTAATGTAATTTTGGAACGCGAAGTAGCTGGCTTTACATTAAATACAATAAACCATTAGGCTTGTGATTTTGAAGGCCAGCATCCAGTCTATTGGAGTTGGTCTGATCCCCCTTTGACATTAGCTCTCTTGCTCTCCTGAATGTAGACGCATTAGGATTGTGAAGACCGGAAAATGCACCTGAGTTAGTCTTTCTAGACTTTTCCCTACTGTCGTAGTGTAGGTATCATCCTCTTTTTTGCGGAATCCGACTTGGCTAGATGTCTTTTGCTATAGCTCTGTGGATTCTAGCACTTGCGGTGTGGTCTGTTTAACCTCTTTGCAGAACTATCTTCCTGAATTTCTTTTAACCTTGCATATTTCTTTGTTGTATTCTGTAAGCTTGTTTTTATTGGTAGTCCACATAGGTTCGTCCCAGTGGCGTAGCCAAGTAGGGTCCAGGGGGACGCCTCCCCTACCCCCTTTCTAGGCCATCAAGCGCACAATAAACAGTTACTTTTATTACACCCTGTAACATTTGAAATTTGTTGAATATTTAGTAACATATTTTTAAAAAACAAACACCGTATTTGTTTGAAATGCCTCAAATATTATTTTAAAATAAAATGTTTTATTTATTTAGTCCAAAGTTAAAGTAAAATAACTGTTTTTATTTTATAAGGTCGTAAATCATAACCAATGATATTTTCAAAAGCAATGCGCGACATGGCGATGGCGGCGTTTATGTCGGGTCGGCAAGTGTTTATTGTATTACCAATGCCAAGAAGTATCTTTTATAATTTTCCCATATAAAGTGACATTATGCAGCTGGTTTTAAAAAATTCATTGTGTCACTAGTTGCGAAAAGAAAACAAATAAAAATAAACCTTTTTTTTTATTTTAAAATCTATAAAATACATTATTATTGAAAGTACAACGTTTTTTTAATGCATGCTCACATGCAGCGACGTCACCAAGTAAATTTGAATTTGTATTGAAAATGGATATTTTCAAACGTAAATGCATGCAAATCGTTTAATATTAAAATTTTAAAAAATATATAAAACGGCAAATAATCTGCATACGCCTCTTTCGTGTAGTACGTCATAAAATTGTTAATAGAACATGTAAAAAAGAATAAGTATTGAAGAACAATTATCTAACATATGCTTTTTACAGCATTATCTATGTTGTTAAATAGACCATGAAAAGCTACTTTGCATACATAATCGTGGCGTGTACATGCGTTGAGGTAATTTTTTAAACATGTACTTTTTTTGTAATTACTCGGAACAATTATTTAATGTAAATGTATGCAATTGTGAAAATATTGAGTAAATATACGTGAAAAAAAATTTTGCATACATTTCGGAAGTGTTTGTTTAATATATTTGCATACGCTAAAATAGGTCGCAAAATAATCGATGCACTTTAAACAATTAATAAACGCATGCTGTTTGTTTTCGTAAAATTCTTGATAAAATATCGCGTTTTAGCGACTTGCATACGATTTCGAAGTATATACAACGTGAAAAATGGACAAAAAATTTTTATATAACTTTGAACAATTAATAAATCAATTCTATTGGAAATAGTGATAAACTGCGTGAGAATATTCATATAGTATACAGGGTATTCCATTAGTGCGTAATTGCTCGATAAATCAATTTGTGTTATAGATAGACAAACAAATTTCAAATAAAAGTTATATGGATTTGAAGAAGTCATATTTTAAAAATATTTTAAGACATACAGGGTGTTACGTTTTTTCTAGCAAATAAAAATATATTGTGGCGATTTACAAGAGTGGATATGATCTAATTCTAGCAAGAGTTGCTATTAACCGGTTGTTGGGCGCCATTGTTAGAATAACAAAATTAATTAAATTCAAATCACTTGTTCATAACTACCTTTAATTTAAATCGAATTATTAAAATATTTGTTTTATAAAACCATTCATCATCCACAATTACTAAATATTTCTCAGGGGTAGGTCCGACTCTGTGGTTGCAGAGATTTATTTGTTTCACGCCAGACGGCGCTGCGATACGTTCGATTTTACCAATATGGTCACTTGTTATTTATGCTTGTGTAAATTTAAACCAAAAGAAAAGCGAATATAAGTGCAAACAAAGAACATTTATTTATAAGGAAGAAACAAACGCAATCTAGCAAGTTCTGCCAAAACACAAGGAACAATTAAATATTAGAGTGTATAGAAAAATAATTTACGAGGCATGGAAATTTGAGGTTATACCAGATAAGTACATTCTTATATTTTGTTTGTACCTGACAACAATGAAATATTTTATAAGATTCTTCCAAGAAATCATTAGGTTTCATTCACATGGTTCGTAGTAATAGCTAGTTGATTCACTGTTAATATTTAGATTTTAAATTATTCATTTTGATTACTTTTAGCTGCGAGACGAAACCATATGATTCCTTTTCTATTTAAATTAAAATTCCGAATGACATATAAATTTCTTACTTGAGCTGTCTATTTCGTTCAATTTGATTTTAACAAATTTAAATTGCTCAAATAAGGAGATATTTATTTGTCGTTCAAGTTAAATGTTAAAATTCATTATAAAAAAAAAATTATTCACTACTAAAATTAAGATTCAATTATTTTTTAAAATAGAACTTTTATCAAAGTTTATAGGCCTTTCATATTGTTAATATTTTGCAAAATATTTAAGTTTTTGTTACCTGAAATCTCTTTTTTAATGTTTTAGCGCAAGAATATCACTTTTATGCATAGCTTGGAGAATCCTATGTCCAGTCTTGTAGAGATGTGTGCCCTTTCTGGTTCAAAGCACCACAGCAACGTTTGTGAAGGAAAAACTAGACTCTGTGATGTGATTTTGCAACGAAAATCACTTGTAGAATGGAAAATAGGTAATTTTCTACCCAATTTTCAGAAGAGATTTCTTTTAAATTCTGATTTTTACTTTCCTATCTGTATACAGATATAAGGAAAGTATAGGAATCATGATTTTTTTCGACCTCGAGTTTTCGACGGATTTTTACGTTTTGAGGTCCCCTGAATCCGTTTTGACTATTTTCGCGATGATGTCTGTGTGTGTGTGTCTGTGTGTCTGTGTGTCTGTGTGTCTGTGTGTCTGTGTGTCTGTGTGTCTGTGTGTCTGTGTGTCTGTGTGTCTGTGTGTCTGTGTGTCTGTGTGTCTGTGTGTCTGTGTGTCTGTGTGTGTGTGTGTGTGTGTGTGTGTGTGTGTGTGTGTGTGTGTGTGTGTGTGTGTGTGTGTGTGTGTGTGTGTGTGTGTGTGTGTGTGTGTCTGTGTAACGCATAACTCATGAACCGATACACAGAAAAACACCAAATTTTAAACTTAAGCTTTGTTCTAGTGTCAAATGAGCTGATTAGATTTTGGGCAGAGTCGGAACATCTGGGGGGGTACTTTATAGGTGGTCATTTTTATATTTTATGGAATATATCTGTTATTTACGTTTGGAGAAGAAAATTCTTCAAATAAAAGTTACTTCTAGTATAATTATCTATAATTTTTGTTTGATGCAAAATTTTCCTAAAATGGTCCGTATTCGAGAAATTTGACAAAATGTAAAAAAAATAATTTTTTATAAAAATTGTTCAAATAAAAGTTGTTTGTAATATAATTCTTTATAATTTTTATTCTATACATAATTTCTCTAAAATGGACCGTATTCGAGATATTTGAGAAAATGTGTAAATTTCGAATTTTGAAGAAAACTCAAAAACGGATAAAGGAAAAAACATTAAATTTTAAACTTAAGTTTTATTTCGACCTGAGGTGAACTGATTAGGGTTTGGACAGAGTCGGAACATTCGGGGGGGGGGGGGGGTACTTTATTGGTGGTCATTTTTATATTTTATGGAATATATTCGTTATTTACGTTTGGGGAAGAAAATTCTTCAAATAAAAGTTACTTACAATATTATTATCTATAATTTTTGTTCTATGTCAAATTTTCCTGAAATGGTCCGTATTCGAGAAATTTGACAAAATGTGCAAAATTCTGTTTTTTAAGAAAATTGTTAAACTAAAAGTTGTTTGCGATATCGATCTTTATAATTTTTGTTTTTAAATGACTTTTCTAAATTGGACCGTAATGGAAAAATTGGAGGAAAAGTGTTAAATTTAAATTTTTCAGTATTTTCGTTTTCAATGAATATCTATAGAAATATGTTTGGAGGTGGATGTATGTGGAAAATGTATATATTTAGTTTTTCCTCTAAACATTTTTAGAGATGCTGCAATAGGTTAACTAGATAGGAAAGTCATGTGTTGGACACATCAGATTTTTTTCTTTCTTCTACCACCCTGTTCCAATTGTTCAAACAGTTTCCATGGAAACCGAACCGAAAACTCTCACATATTCCCTAATCAAGTCACTTTTGTCAGGTAAGTTAATGTCTTAATTTTAATAATTAAAATGTCAGGTTATATACAGGGGGAAACAAAAGTATTGTCTTTTTCTTGGCTTTCACTAATAAAAGTGTTTTTTTTTTGTTTTGTTATCACTTTTTTAAATGTAAATGAATCATTTAAACACTTATTCTACTTCTTAAAACTATTTACAAGTATTTACAAACTCAATAAAATATGTGTTTTGTTGTCAGGCATAAAGTTTCTTAATTTTCTCTTATTAAGTTGAGTTTATTAGTTTAATTTGTTTATTGATCGTTAACCTACATGCTTCTATCTATTTATCATTTTTTTTTCTAATTATTTAATGTTATAAACTTTATTCTTTGTAGATTTCCTGCACTTATTAGGAGAAAACTGTTTCCTGTGGATTTTTTTAACGGCTTGACTGATACTATAATACTACCAGTGAAATCAGTCTTATTTGTATGCAATATTCTCAAGGACTCATTTACAGGTTGCAAATTACTGTTTTATTTGTACTTCATAAACATGTTAAAGCAAAATTGTAAGTATTAGGTTATTAATAAAAATTTTTGTATGTATTATTTTATTCATAATTATTCTCATTATTTGAGACTTATTTCGTCTTTTCTTCTGGTTAAACTAATTCATTTGACTAAAATGAGGCACATTATTTATTAATTATTGTTACTTTGTGGTTTGATAAACCAGGTGATTCATAACTTCAATTATTTCTTAATTATACATGATTTTGCGTTAATTTTCTTTAATTTCAACTTATAGATTTTATTGACCGTTACAATATATTGCGCTCTTTTAAATGTTAACCCCCCCCGCTACGCCACTGGCCCACCCGTATATTCCCTGCGGTAATAACATAGGATCATGCATTTATATATAAGAAAGTATCAAAATAGGAAAAAGGTCAGCTAAATACTGAAAAAGTCCATTAACAAAACCAAATAACTTTTTTTAAAGCATGATATAAATCCAACGAATGCAAAATACGAAATTCCATATCTCATATTTAATTTTATTGAATAAGTTTCGATATAACTTTTTATTTAAATCGAACAGACAACTTGGGAGCAAAATTTCCATTACAAGTTATTTTGAATCACATTTTCTCGGTTTAAGTTCACCTCAACTGAACTTATACAACATAATACCTTGTGGTAAGAAAACTAGAACGTACATACATATTATTTAATATTATTTCTTTGATACTTTTTGTTAAATCACACATCAAATTTGACGGCTTTCTTCAGCGATTTTATTTTTTTTATATAGATGTTTGTTTAAATGTTCTTATACTATTACATTTCAGTTAATATATAATATTAAAAATCATGTTAAAGATGTTTGTTGTTACATGAATCTCATGTGGGGGTTTTCAAGGAAAATCGTACTCTACGTTTGATTTTTTTGATGCCTCCATCATATTAATACCTTAAAACTAATTAACGAAATATGTTAAATCTTGGAATGTTTATATCTACTACAACAATTAATTTCCACTTTTACCTATTCAAAGTCCACGAGTCACAACACGTATCACATAACTGTAAAACGTCAAAATCGTACCCAGTTTCTTTAAATTTCCTACTATTTGCAGAATAATGACATTATTTACCTGGTAATCAAAATAAGAGACGATACCATACTACCATATAAAAATATAAGCTGGCTCGTCCTTTCAATCATCATATCTATAAAATAATATTTGTATCATGTACATTTTTAACATTCGTTCATAAAATAAAAACAAGCTTTTGAATTTTATAGTAAATTTGATTATCCTGTATGTTTTAAAATTTTATTAAAGCGTTTTAAAATAAAAATTTAGTTCTAAATAAACTGTTTGGTGTACTAATCAATAGTTATGATAATTATGATAATTTATATGAAAGAAAGTAGAATTTACTATTTTAAAATAGATTAAGTCAGTACACAGTAATTTATCTCTTACTCGGCAGTTGTTTTAAATTGTTTTAAATTGTTTTGAATGATGCCTGCAAAAAATAATCGAAACCCTGACATAACTTTGTTTTTAGAGAAAAACTTAAAATATCCATATCCATACCTTGACAGTAAAATGCCATTCTTAAACCAGACACTACTTATGGAATCCAACTAGGCGGCACTGTCAGTAACTCCAACATCTCCATCCTGCAGAGATTTCAAATCAAAATTGTGCTTACTAATTTATTTTAGAAGAGCTCACTTTGCTCGTCTTGCAAATATATTTTTTTTTTTATATAACTAGAGTTTTTTTTTACAGTTGGAGTACACATAAAATATAGAACATTTATGAAATCCTAATTACTAGAAAGTTTACGAAATTTAAATACTTCCTTATTCTAGGAAATGTTTTAGCAATTTGTTAAGAGTAATTGGAATATTTGAGTTTTGTAATTGAATTCTCGAATATAAAGGTAGAATAACCATTTATGCAGTAATTTGCAGACCAACGATATTTCTCATTGTTTCAAGGAAACTGTGATGAAATTAAAAAATAGGAAAGCACTCACTGCATCAGAAATAAAGAGACGGTTATCTTATTTTTATAAATAGTTTATTCCTAAATTTATGTGTTTTAATGATTCAGTGATTGGACAATTGGTGCCGTGTCTTCGTTCTATATAGTTGACGTCAGTTAGTTATTTGGAACGGCCTTAGGGTGTCTGACGTCAATGGTAAACAGATTAGAAAATTATTTTTGGAAATTGTCAGATTAGAATTAATAATAGATTGTCAATAGAAAGTTTTTTTTGGACTATAACAGTCAAAGTTTATTACTCCATTTTAAACTTTACCACTTATAAAGTTCTTTATCAAGCAACATTTTGCCGTTCAGATATCACTGGATACCGAAAAAATAATTGTTAAAGTTGAAATTTTTATGTCCCCTATTTCCCGTGACGTGTACCAATAAATTCAGAAAATGTAAATTTTGTTGCCAAATGTCTAGTTTTATTTTTGTGTTAGTCCCATCTTTGTGTGTATTGTAGGAAGACTGAAATAGAAAAATAATAAGGTGTCTGTTCTTATTTTAACAATTCTAGACAATGCATCAAATGGTGTAATAAAATGAAAAAGGTAGGGTCGATGAAAATTTACTCACAGTACATTTTAACATTTTTGTAGTTGTCGATGTGTATTTTAAATAAATATTAATACCTACATTAATTTTTTTTTGTTTACTTCGACAAACAGTAAAATTGGTTACAAACCTAAACAACTTGATTGCAGTTAGGCGCATTTAATGTAATTGCAACATCATTTTATTACCTAATAAACCAAAATATGTTAGAAACTTCATGTATAATATGTCAATTTGAAACGAAAATTAATTCATATAATTAGGATTTACTGTGATTAGGATGTATTATATTTCCATTTCTGAATTATTTATAAGTATTTAATATGAATCCTCGATTTGTGAAAGCAGATTCAGCTAATTTAAGAACGTACACAACGTCGAATAAGACTTAGAACAAAAATACAAAGCACTGAAGTAATTTACGCATTTCGAAAAGAAAACACAAATTATTTAAAAATATTTAGCACCGTTGTAACAATGTGTAGTTATTCTATAGGGTAAATTTAGGCAAGAAATTTTATCAAAAATGGTTTTTCAATCCCAATTGCTTAATTAAAACGACAAATCAATGTTTTCTTGTTAAAATAAACACCAATATTAATTGTTTCGACGTAAATAGGATTGAAAATTTCGATGCTTTGTTATAGTCCATTGTATTGGATTTTAAGAGGGATTTATGTTAGATATAAAATAGAAATTAGTAAGAAGTTGGAATAAAATCATAAAATATAAAAAAGGTATAAACAAAGTTTTTATTTGTAGAATGGAAAGTAAACTTTTTAAAAAAAGGTAGCAGAAGTGAAATATAAGCAGAGAGGAAACCGGCAATGAGAACAGAACGAGGTAGTTATAAAACAAATATTTAGAGAAGTAGGTAGAGGAGGAGGTAGAGTAGGAGGTAGAGTAGTAGGTAGAGTAGTAGGTAGAGTAGGAGGTAGAATAGGAGGTAGAGTAGGAGGTAGAGTAAAGGTAGAGTAGGAGGTAGAGTAGGAGGTAGAGTAGGAGGTAGAGTAGGAGGTAGAGTAGGAGGTAGAGTAGGAGGTAGAGTAGGAGTAGAGTAGGAGGTAGAGTAGGAGGTAGAGAAAGAGGTAGAGTAGGAGAATCAGGAGAAATTGGAGTTACAGTGGTAGGCAGGAGAGCAGGGAATTAAGACAAGATATTAGAACAGAAAGTGCAGAAGAAAGAAGAGGGGCACACTAGGCTTGAGTTAGTGACGTTTTGACGAAAAAAGCTGAAGGGTAGGGAGTTTTTTTAACTGTCATCAGGTAGTCAGGGATAATCTAGCATTTATTTTAATTAAAAATTAATCGTTCTGGAAAACATTTAATTTTTGGAATAATATTTCCTAGAATTGCTAATTGTCCCACTGTGCAGCGATTAGAAATGAAAAATCCAATTTAATAGTAGCTTTTTTATTCAATTTTATGGAGCACCTAATATCCAAGTAACGATGTAAAAATTGATTCACAAAAAATGTTTATAAAGTAGGCCATGTAAAGTAAACACAGAGAAAACTATGCCCGACTATCAATTAAATTTAAACTGACATTTAAACGGAAGAAGAATTGTATGCCCTGACGTGCGTGAATTTTAGAACCATTTTTTGTGGATCACTCGATACTATTTTTTTCATGAAATATAGCCATTCTAAGTTTTGATATTTGTATAATTTACTTCATGTTGACCTAACTTTAGTAAATGTTGATCAGAATAAAAACTTTAGTTAATACTAAACTATTAAAACAAACTCATCTAAAACATGTTTATTATATTTTTTCACAAAATACCAGCATGTCCAATTATATCGAATGATTAAAAAAACTTGTTATCCATCATTCACTACACGGGACTACCCTTCAGTTAGTCAGACGACACCGTCAATTACATCCAACAGCACTAACCATTCTACCATTTAAAGAGAAAACCAACGGATTTATCCCCTGGAGGACACACACGCTGTTAGCGTTAATGGCCTTCAAATTCACACCGCCGCATCTACTTCAAACCCCTTCGCCCTCCCGGCCGCCCCCGACGCATGTCGCCCTTTAGGTTGTTTATCCCGTCCCACCGCCTCTTACATTGTGTTAGATAGCATCGCATCGGTACGTGCGGTTTCTGAGAACCGCTGGTCCGGCTGTCTAATTTGACTAATAATTTACAAATAGAACGCTGTCGAGGGCTGACAGCCGATTGAAAATGGGGCGGCTCTCCTTACCCACTCAGATTTAACTATGGGGTAGTTCAAAGGATAACGGCGTAGACAAAAAAAATGGGGACTGACCGAAATCCAGTCTGCTCAAGAATATAATATTGACCAGCATGAACTTAAAATGGAACAAATTGTTTCCGAAAGGTCGATCATTTTAAAAAGTACTTATTTTCCTTTTTCTTTTGGTCTTTCTCTACTCCTTCTTTTACCTAATTTTGATCTCCACTGTGGTATATTTGTGTTTTATCAATTATCTTGTTGTCTTTTATTATGAACCTGCATAATTCTACTTTTATTGCTATTTTTATTTTTGTTATTTCTCTATCATAGCTCTTTGTTTCTTGAGCTATTCTGTCGAGGTTTGTTTTCTTAAAGGTCCAGATCTTTCCTATGCCAATCTGGAGCTTCTAATCTATTTGATTTTCCTTCATTCTGTCCCTGAAAAAAGGTGGGAGATTTGGTCTGCATTGGTTGCCCTTTTTTGGATTTTTTCTTACATGTACCACACCTTCTCATTCTATGATGTTTTGAATATCCAGATGTTCTTGTAGAAATAATGTGTTCAACACATGGATTTTAAGTTAAAAAAAAATGATTTATTTAACTATTACATAATTGTGTAATTTGCTAACTATGACGTTATGAAAAATATCTGCATCTCAGAATATATTTATTGTTAGCTCGCAATTGCCTTCTTTTGACAGCTGCTGAGCTGTTAAATTGATAAATAAATTTAACATACGTGTGTTTAGTGCACGACACAGGTTGAGGAAGGTTATAGCACTGGATGCCAACAAAGGACCCAGTGGTCATTGAAATTGGTCTTCGATTTGAAGAATTTTAACCCAGCCCACTCGAACCCTGGTTTTTGAAGTGGATATAATTTAATTAATTAACACATTCAAAGCATATAAACGGTAAGTTGATAACCTTCACATGTAATTCTATCAATTTGCTAATTTTTTTTTTTTTTTTTTTTTTAGGAAAAGAATTATTTTTCCGTTATTTGAGAAATCTTAACCCAACCGTTTTAAAGGGTAACTTTGAAATGGATTTTCAAGCAGTAGCACATTTCCCAGAGGAAAAGTGATTTGCCACAACATGGCTACCTTGTTGTATTAGGCCCATTACAATATTTGGGTAACTAAGAAGGCCCTGAGGAAGCTAAAAATGCTTTTGATCCAAGACAGACTACATCATAGGTTGCGATTTATACTGTTTTTTGTTTGGCCATAATCCGTAGAGGCTGAATGCGATCCTAATTTTAATATTTTACATACATTTTATATTGAAAAATTCATAAAAAAAATTTAAACTGTTTGTAATCATCCTCAAGTTTTATTAAATTTTGACTGCACCCGAAGATGAAAAAAAATGTTTCCGAAACGTATGTAGTGCTGTGCTAAAATAAAAACATGACCGAATAAACGTAGGAAATTTTTATTTATATAAATTGACGGTCAGGAAATTATCCTTATAAAATGCTTTCATTTTCAAAATTAGGCTTTAATAAATTCAATGACCACTGTGTTATCCTTATGGACATTAATGACAGTTTACAGTATAGTTCCTTTGTTGGCATCCAGTGCTGCGACCTCTTTACTAAACACGCCATTGATTTTTCAAAGATTCTTTCAGTAAAGACGATGACTTGACTTGTAAAGTCACGCCCTGGCTAGGATCGGACCAATGAACGTAGTCTTCTACGTATTGTGAGATCGGCAGGTATAACGGTTCACAGCTGCCAGGTTAAAGTCAAGATTCTTCTGCTCATAATTGGTTACATCCTGTGTGGCGTGTGGCTGCATTTTATATAGTACTAATACTACTAATAATAATACTAAGGGTTCGCGTATAAACCTACTTGTATGTTTTTAATTTTGTCGAGAGTTTGTAAAATCTAATTATTTTATATTTTTATTACATTTTTCAATATTTATTTTAAGACCTATTTTTTAGAATCATCAGTATGTAGCTAAAAGTACAATTTCGTTTATTGTATTCCTCTCCGTCTGTACACAGAATTTCCTTAAAATATTCACCCATAAGTACTGACCGCGCTCGGTAATGCTTAACTGCGGTTTTTTATACACATAGGTGAGCCTTCTAAGCCTAGCTGCCGTCCTTTATTCTCTTTCAGAAATATACTCCGGTTTAAATTACAAGTAACTTTCCACAGCCCCGTATTTGGGTTAATCAAAGATACCATCCCGTAAAGATTAAAAATTAATTGAATCCGAGTTTTAGGTCGAAAGTGGCGCTTAAATTTAATCACCCACCAGTCTCTCAGTTATTCATGGATTGCCCTTATTACCATATTTAAATTACCCAACAACATAAGAAAAAATCAAGTTGAGCGAGTCAGGACTAGCCCAATTTAAGTGATGTTGAAACAATATGGATTTATATTCAAGAATAATATTTATTTCTAAATGGTAATTGGAGTTTTGCTAAAGTTTTTAGCAGGTATCTTCTTAGCAAGTGCGACAAGTGGTACTTTTCCGCAAGTGAAGTTTCGTACATGTTGGGTAGGTACACTCTTTTTCTGTGAACATGATAAAATAAAAAAATAACAAAAATTTAATATAATATATATGTATTGCTATTTCTTAAACGATAACAGATAAAAAGTTGGTAAAATTAGACAAAAGTTGTGCAGTTTTGTGCTCATTAAAATGGCTCCCAGAAACATTTGATACCTACAGGAAAATTCAAAATATCAAACAAAAAAGAATGAATTTAAATAAATTACAATTTGGAATGCAGTGACTCCATTTGGATATTTTGCGTGCTCCTGAATGGGGGCGCCTTTAGAGCAGCGATGCACATACAGCGGCCCGCCGTCGATATTTATGCGGCCCGCCAATGAATTTTTATTATTTTAATTCATACAATTTAAAAATAAAAAAAATTGTATTATAAGTATTGATTGTAGTGGCCCGTCCTTGGCTTATAATTTTCCCTAGTGGTCCCTGTTCCTTATAAGTCTGTGCATCCCTGCTTTAGAGGATGAAATATGAGTGGCTCAGTGTTTAGGGTCCGGGATTCGAATCTTAATGTTAGCCACGATTTTTCTAATTAATTAAATTAATAAAAAGTTGATTCTGAAGCAGAGGTATTAGATGCAAATGGCCAGGTGGACGTCATTTACACTGATTTTGACCTTTGATCGTATTAACCATAACATTTTACTCAGAAAGCTGAATTCGGTGTCTATTTCGCATGATCTGCACGAATTATTTTCATCGTACTTATATGACAGGTGGCAATATGTTAAAGTAAAATGCTCTAAAACCACAATACTCTGGAGTTCCACAAGGTTCCATTTTTAGACCGCTATTTTTTATTATTTTTAGTAATGACATAGGTCAGCATCTAGACACTAAATTTCTAGTCTACGCAGATGATTCAAAACTGGTGCAATTTTCTAACTGTCTAGAACTAAACGCGCAAAAAATGTAACGCGATGACATTGACACGTAAAAAAATTGGAATCCACTACGACTACGTAATTGCTTCTACGCGTTTAAACAGACCAAATTATATTAAGGACTTGGGAGTTACTTTTGACCCGAAGTTAAGCTTTGTTCCACACATTAACAACGTAGTTGCTTCTGCCTTTCGAATTCTTGGATTCATTCGCAGAAATATGAGTGATTTCTGAAGTATAGACACTTAAAAAATGTTATTAAGTGCTCTAGTTATATCCAAACTCGAATACGCAAGCGAAGTGTGGTCTCCAATATATAATGTTCAAATTTCAAACATAGAGACAATTGTTAAAACGTCTCCATTTTAAAATTTACGATTATTACCCCCCCTCGCGGATTTTCACAGGATCAGTTGCTTCAACATTTTAATTGTGTAAATTCAATTCAAGATTGTCGAGTGATGCATTCTATATAATTTTACATCGAGAGATCAATAAACTTTTTCTTTGCCTATACCGCGAATAAACATTTTATTACAATCACCACTTTATCAAATGCAAACCAATTTTCTACAATTTTAATGCTCACTCTCAAAACATTGATATTTTCAATTGTAGAGAATGTGATATAAAAAATTTGTTTAGGTTTAGGTAATATCTAGTTTTTTCTTTTACGAGTATGTCTTATTTTACTATCAGTTTTTATATTTAATGTGTCTAATTCTAGTTTTACTTAGTTATATTATTGTCCGAATTCGTTTTTTATTGTAAATTTAATGTTTTTGTTTTGATGTGTTTAATGTACGTATGTATGTCATTTTATTTTAGTTTTGATATGTATTCCACCTGTAACAGGTTTTGTACCGTTGGTTGGAGAATAAATAAATAATAGATGCTTTTTGATTGGCAATATGATCATGGTGACACACAGTGGCGGCTTGTGGCCTAAGTATTGGGGTTCACAACGTAACAGAATGTAATAGATCTTAGTACAGATGTAGGTTTGTTTTTGTTAGTTAGTTTGCATTGCAGCTAGCTATATCAGCCAACCCTTCAATTTGTTTTTGTTGTAAACTTAGGTAAATTTAAGAGGCTTAAAACTAAGAGTTTATCCAATGATATATTCTCATTTCTGTTCTAAAAAACTAAACACTGCACACGCGCACTGTATTCTGCTTTAACACAGTTTCAGATCACTCAAATGGCTTGGTCCTTCAGAGCCTTCTCATTAGGTATCGGTTGTCCAGAAACTGCAATATTTTTTAATATTTTTTTGCGATGGTTTTCCTCTCTTCTTCGACTGTAGGCATTCTCAGGTCTCTGTGTAGGTCTGAGTTCCTAACATACCAAGGGGCGTTTACTATTGCCCATAATATTTTGTTCTGGAAACGTGGTATTATATTTATGTTTTACTGGCACACCCCCACAGCTGTATGCCGTAAGTCCATAGTGGCTTCAGTACTTGTTTATATATTAAATTTTTATTTTAGATTGAAAGTTTTGATTTTCTATTCATTAACCAGTATAATTTTCTATATTTATAACCCAACTCTATCCTTTTTTTATGTGTTCTTTCCGCTTTAATTTAATATCTAGGTTCATGCCTAGGTATTTCGCCGAATTAGAATATGGTATTCTAGTATTATTTAATGTCTACTGCTCTTTTATTAGTGAAGTTAACCAGAACTGTTTTAGTTTCGTTAAGCTTAATGCGATCTTTTTGTCTACTCATAGATTTTATTAGTTACATGTTTAAGTTTTCTGGTCGATTCTTCTACGGTTTTACCGATGGCAAGTATAGCTGTGTCATCAGCAAACGTGGCTATTTCACATTTTGTGTTTGTGGTATGTCGGAAGTAAACAACAGGTAGATGTAGGTTTTTCACCTTTTTCAGGTGAAAAACTTTCAGTGTTTTAGTAAAATGTAGGTATAGAAAGGTATAATACACCTAAAATTTACAAGTGAACCTTGGGAACCCCCACTATTATGGTCACAAGCCACCACCACTGGTGACACTGTAATACCTTGTAAAAAAAATTATATTTCACTGAAAAAGCCAAAAAAACGGTGTGAACTTAATACACATTTCGTAAATAGGTATTATAAAAGTTTAATTTATTTAGTATTATACATTTTTGTTGGGTACGAGATTTTCTGTAACATTGCGTATGAATAATTTTATGAAAAAGAGCTAATATTTGTCATAAGTAATGGTTACGAGGTATTAGAATGACACCGGTGATATACAGTACTATCACCTTACTTTTTTCTTGGCTATTAAGAGAAAAAATGAGATAAAATATTAAATATTAAAAATATTTGATATTTTTTATTTAAAAAAGCTTTGTTTAACATTATTTTAGAAGTCTAAAGCAAGAAGCTTGACACAAAGCCTTATCTTAAATTATATTCTTCAAAAAAAGTGGTCTAAATTATGAAACATTCCCCATTAAATCAATATCTTTACTAACTATATTTCTTACTAACTTTGTCTAAACATAGGCCATATTCCTCTTTATTTTTTTTATCAAATAATGAAGTTTTTTTGTTACCCAAAGCCGTCTCTGTATAAAGTATGAGCGTAGCTAAGGTTAAAAAATAATTTGGCAACGGTTATTTATGGACACCCAGGGGGTTGTCTTTAGAGTATACTTACTCCTGTTGTTTTCTGAAACATGATCAATTATTAAATTCACCATCCATCTTTCTGAATATGAGAAAAACGATGAAAGTTTCTTTCTTGAGATCTATATTAAAAAAATCATAAACTCCGGGTAATTGTAATTTCTTATAATACGGGGTTAGGCTAAAAATTATGTATTTACCGTGGCGTAAACCGCTGGAAAATTTTTGTGCACGTGTTCAAAATAGTACAGAAATAGTACTGAAATGGTACACAAATTGCACAAAAATAGTACAGAAATCGACGAAATTTAGGTCGATGTGTTAAAAAAAAGGTCACACCTATTAAAATTAAGTTGATGAACTAAAAACAAAAAATGACCGGAATACTACGAAACCATATACACTTGGTACCAAATATTACAATATAGTACACAAATAGTTCATATAGTACACAATAGTACATACATTACACAAACACGAAATACAGAAATATAGAATTAGTACACAAAGCACATAATTATTACACAACATATACAAATAGTACACAGTACAGATTTCTTGTACACCATAGTACTGCTGCGGTTTACTCCTCGGTATTTACTTTGTGTTAGAAATAAAGGTATTCTCTTAGATATCCAGCGTATAAATACTGTCAGAAACATCATCAGCGAACTTGATTGATTTTCCTAGTATATTTAGGATGCGTGAGCATTACATCATCAACCGTCTTAAGTTACTTATTATTATATGTTATAAGGTCTACCTCATTATAGAAGATATATTGGCTTGGAATACTGGAGACTTGCATGCACGGTACTGTCTGCAAGCAATTTATCGAGCTAGGAGAAGCTTAAAGTAGATTATTTGAGTGAAATAGAACATGCGAATATGTAGGTAACGTTGCTTTTATGTTGTAGAACACATAAATGGCCATCACAGACGTTAACATATATTAACAAATATAAAAAGGCCGAGAAGGCTATCCACATGGTATGATTCGTTAATTATGTATCCTCGTGGATATTATATGTGGTAATGCAGTAGTGGCAGGTTCATTTATAAATACAGAAGTAAACGTGTTTGCCAGAATTTCCGCAGTATCGAAATCTGTAGAACATAATGTACCGTCTGGGTAACGCAATAAAGGTTCACTTACTTTGGAACATAAATTTGAACGCACATATTTGTAGAATTTTTTGTGATTTTATGAGTTAACAATGTCTTCTTTATAGTCTCTTCTCGCTTAGCGAATGGAAAGTTTAAAGAAATTAGAGAAATTTCTGTGAGAACGGAAGCCCTGAATATTTTTAGAAATGTTGTACTTTCTCCAAAGTCGCCGTTTATGATGCCTTAATTCATACGACATCACTATTTATCCAGGGTTTTAACGGATTTCTGCGGTATTTCTTGGTAAAAGAATGTTTATTAATTATTTCATTAATGGTGTAAAGAAAAGTGTATCATTTTATCCTACCCTTTTAAAATATCATCGAAGTTAATAGATTCTAAGAATTTAAATATTCCAAAAAGTACTTACTGCTTTCGATAAAATATTTTTGCATCTCTATTTAAATAAAATGAATTTCAAGATTAAGGTAATAATTAATAATTATTAAAGTAAAACAATTTATTGCATATATTCGGTAAATTAATTTTTTTTGGGAGTAATTGTGTTTTATAAAAAATAATTTTTATTTTTTTTTACCAAAGATAACAGTTTCTACATTTTTAAGAAAAAATAATTTTAGTAAAAAAGAAAATAACTATAGTTAGTAAGTGAAAGTATTTGATTGTCCTTAATCATCGTTATCATCATCAAAATATTCATTAGAATTTTCATTATTGAGCCAGTCATATTGTCCATTCGAGTCATCATTCTCATCGTCATCATTTATGTTGTTGTCGTTGCTGTCATCTTCTTCTGTAAAAAACAAATAAAAGAATTACAAAACATAAAACTACAAATATAAAACAAAAAATAAATTGTAAACCTAAAGTTAAAGTACAGTACCTGGATCTTGAAGTGCTTCACTGACGTCTCCTGGTAATTATCACCATCAAACCAATGAAAGTGATACTGGTTTTCTTCTAACGTCCAGCCATTATTTTCAGGAGTAAATATGGTTGGTTGTTTTTCATTTGCATTATTCCATATGCTAGCAATGTAATTAGCTCACAACTGACACGATGTAAACAAAAAAAACATGTGCTCTCAGAGATCCGAATTATACTAATGTATACTATACGTTGCGCGCACATACACAGTAGACTGAAACAGAATGTGAGTTAAAGAAGGAGAACCGGGTTACTATGGACGCTCTGAAACGCATGCATAATGCTCTCGCGCTCGTACTCACGGCCAAATAATTTTTGTGTTTAGGGGATTTTTGGTCATTCCAATTTGTCTGACTGATTAAATATAATTTTGTAATAGTTATCTCGATAACATATTCAAAAATCAGACATTAAAAAATAAGTGAAGTTCATTTATTTTTGGTGGAGCTTTAAAGCGTCTGACAAAAGTTTTGGTTCATGGATGAAAGTGTCTGCTACTTGCGATACTACTTGAGATTCTATTAAATTTATATAAAAATCAGCCATATAAATTTAAGTTAAGTAACTCTTAGTTTTAGTCACCTTTCTCCCCTGGTACCTACCCAGGTGTCACTGGGCAAACTTCACAAACACGCAGGTATACAAAGTACATGAGACACTACTGAGAACTTAAAGTTTTATCTTTTAGAAATTAAGTTATGTCTTATCGCTCTGGGATCTTGGACTATAATTTTTTCTTGTTTGGTCGTTATAATGAGCGAGCGCTAGTGAGCACGTTAAGGCGTGTACAGATCTGAGCACGTACGCGTATGAGGCAAGCCGAGGACGCATGAGCATGCAGTTTCCGAGGCGCAGCAAATTGCGCCATGCGGCCTCGCCCTGATCCGTTTGTTGGCGGTACATCAAAGGGAGGCAGTGCGCAGTACGTGTTCAGTCTAGACGGGAAAATTGTACCGAATAGATTATAGCAAGTTTTTAAGGTTTATTTTGCATGAAGTGAATTCAGGAAAAGGTTTTACTTCTCCTGGATGTATATAATCAGCGAGATATTGTATGGAGAGCAAGACAAAATAATAAAACAGGCACCTTACTACTAGACCTCTATTTTTGTTTTAATTGTTCTGGGTGTACGGTTCCGTGCTCGCGAATTCACTGGATCAGTAGCGAACAGTGCCTCGTGCGTCCACCATTCGTGTATACAAAATGCGTCGCGCGAGGCATTCGGTTCAGCCTCGGCTTGCCTCATACGCGTACGTGCTCAGATCTGTACCTCCCTTTATATGAAAGTGCGAGCACGTAGAGATCAGGTAATGGTCGTGTATCGTAAAACGTTTTATGATATACTGCAATTTTCTACGTTTTAAGGCATAAAATCAAATAAAATTTTGTAATTCGACACCATCATTACAAGTTTTCGAATGTAACTTAAAATAATGACAGTTCAGTTATAACTGACAGTTGTATTATGTATCGTTTTTAATAAAAATAAATGATTGTTGTCATGGTTTTTGTTAAGTGATCGGTTAAAATTTTTAACGGGCTAGCCCGTTATGACTCCTTTAACAACCATAAACAGAGGTTGGTTACCATGGTATAACATTGCAGTATATTATAAATATATACGGCGATTTAGAGATTACAATTTTTTTGTGATTTGTCGTATACAATTGTTATTCGTCCCTGTTCTGTGAAGTGTAAAATTACTGAGGGCCAAACTTGTAACTGGTAAATTCCTTTTTCTTTTATTCTCTTGATAAATTCATCTCTGGTCCTACTGTTATATCTTTATAGATTTGTTGGGCCCTTTGTAAAATGTTCGTCCACTACATCGTAAAGCCAGGCCACCATTTATTATCTACCGTTTCCGTTACCCTGTCACATAGTGTTACTTATCCTTCTAGAAGCTACATCCTAGAGTTTCGTCCAGTCAGAAGTTCTAGAACCGTCACCTCACCGGCTAGTTTAGCATAGGCCGCATTTCGTCCAGTAAGGAGTCCCAGAACTGTAATCTTACCTGCAAGGTTCGAATGCGTATCCTGTACAGGTAGACATCTCATCCTGTTCCCGTTAGGAGTCCCAGAACTGTATCCTAGGACTATGGCAGTAATCAACCAAGTAAAATAAATTGTAGTGTATTAAACGGAGTTTTATTTAATATTGATCCATGTAATTTTTAATTAATTGATATATAATTTAGGACTATTTAAATTTTAATACATTTTATTTTTGGTATAAATTCATTTCATCAAAATTTTAATTAACCTAATATTTATCTAAAATAACTCATGCTCTGTGAGCTGGATATAGCTATGAAAGGTATTAATATTTAAACCCTTGTAATAATTTCCACTATATAAGAAAAGTATATAGCTTAATATACTCAAGTACTAAGTACTATTATATTATATTTCAACAATTTTCATTATGCTCAATTGCCAATCAATTTACTAAGTCATATAAATTGTTTTATTTAGTGGTTTGATAATATACCTTTACAGGTTTTTCTTAATTTTTATAACATCAAGAGTGAGTGGTGCTAATTTACATATATGAACAAATTAGGGATCTACAATAATGAGGTATAATTGCTATGTTGCAACCCACTCGCCCACATTACAGATACAGAAGAATCATATTGCAAAGCCAATAGAATTAAAAATGGTGCAATTTTCTTATTAATATTTGTTTTAAATATAATGTATTGATTGAAACATATTTTTTTGTGAAGAAATTCCAAAAAAATTATTTTAGAAATAATTTGAAAATTCGGAAACAAATCTCAAAAATCCCTACGAATTATTAAGACCATCCCCGAACCCCAAATGTGCAAAACAAAGCTGTCTGGATTCGCATCCCAGCGACGACTTTTTTTCAAATCTCCAAGAAATTGTTTCTACCTTTTAGGGTTCGAAGATGTTCTTAATAATTCTAAGAAGATCTTTGAGATTAGTTTTGAATTTTCAAATTATTTCAACAACTTGTTTCAGATAATTCTAACCTTTCGGATTTCGATTTGCAAATAAATTCATAATTTTAACAAATTATTTTCTTCTACTTCGAAGAATAGATGACTAAAATAAAGAGATGATTTCAACTTTAAACCATTTATAATGTTAACATTTAGTTTGCACAGCTCTACACAGACGGAGATATTGTTTAACAATAATTGTTCTTCTGCTAATCCAAGCCTCAATTTGTTCGTATATAATTTTTGTACTAAAAATACAGAATTTTGCTACTCTCTAAATTTTAAAGGTGTGAATAGGCTTCCATGCTACTTTAAAATTGCAACTCTTTGAACATATAATTCATCACTGATATGAAATTACTATTAAACCTAATATATTTAGTAGTTGTGACTATATAATATAAGGGAAATAATTTAAGTGATACAAGTTTACCACTTTCTAATATTTCTAAATGAGGTGATTTATCTAATTGTGGTAATAAAAATTTAAATTTGAAAATTTTTGAAAATCTAAACATTTATGTCTAAGTTTATATTTTTAATATGCAGGTTTTAACCCATCCCTTATTTCACAGAGCTAATTTGATTGTCTTGCTACCATTGTTCTTTTGTTCGTTGTAATTCGTTAATTTAGCCTTAAATAACAAAATTAAACAGTCAACACCTGCACCAACAAAGAAACAATGACGACTCAATTGCCAATGTTGCCGCATTTCCAGCTATTCGTTCCTTGATTACCCACAATTTATAATTTCGCCCCAGGCCTATGTAAACACGTCCATCCGCAAAGCGGCATTATCATGGGCGTACCCTCGATGGTAGGAAGAAATTTTTGATGCCTCATTGTTTAAATGTTGATGCCACCCTGATTTTTTCTCCACAACCCTTTTTTATTAGCTACTTAATAATATTTCGTCCATATTTCAAATATTATAATCTAAATAAGTGCGATCTATAAATAAAGTTGTTCTAATTCAGAATAATATTGTTCGAAAACTTAACTAATGATCTACTCACTGCCTTAAGCTTCGATAACTTAACTACACTAAAATTTAAAAAGTATAGTTGAGAAAATATCCCTAGTTGCTAAACAAAAAAAAAATAGATTATTTAGTCTAACCAGAAATGTTCTTTTTTTTTGTTCAAAGTAAACATTTCAGTTAATATTGCTCTACGGACGGCTCCAAAACTAAAATAGGAGTGGGTGCAAAAGTATTCGGAAAAAACTTAAGATCAATAACCCAGTCATATCTGTTAAGATCTTTCAAGCCGAAACAGTCGCTATAGAATTGGAAGCGAGAGAGTTGATCAATCTTCGTATTACTAATAAAACTATAAAACCTTTAGCTTCAACCTAGTTGGCTCAAAGCTGGTTTGGAACTATATAAAGACCCTCGAGCACAATGGTGCTGGGTTCCAGGGAACAGCGTTGTGGAGGACAATGAAAAGCTGACGCAGTGGCTAAAAGAGGAATCCAATTTGAGTGCAGAGGACCAGAACTATTCCTGGAAATTGGAAAGAAAACACTGGAAATATATCGCAGTGCTAACTTATTCAAGGCGTTTTTATCTAACCCTTCTATTTATGGTCTTATCCGGGAATCAAGGTAACCACATGATAAGAATGAATATCTCTTAAATACATATAAACAAAAGGGATGTATCGCCCCTAATATAAATGTCTAAACTGCTTTTTCAATGGTTTATTTCACGATCAAGTATTCTCAATTACAATGTTGCTGTGGTATTATCTATTAGCGTACTGCCCACTGCGCTGGTCTGCCTTCTCTTGCTCGTCCATCCTGACACGCATGTGTATGGACTTCAAGAATGTGTGGTGGAGAGCAGAGGCATACCGCTAATACGGCCATCCTGCAATGGGTGCGTCCTCGCGCCACATATCTGGAATTACAAAATACGAAAACAGAACTACTGTTACGACTTATGAACATTATCACTAATGTTCTTTTTAGACGTTAAACCATTAATTACTTTTTCAATTAATGTTGGTGGAATTGCCACGATTACAGTAAACATAGTGGGTTCGCCACTAACTACCTTTTCAATTAACCTTAGTGGGATTGCCACTAACCACCTTTTCAATTAACCTTAATGGGATTGCCACCATTACAGTAAACATAGTGAAATCGCCACTAACTACCTTTTCAATTAACCTTGGTGGAATTGCCACCATTACAGTAAACATTAGTGGGATTGCCACTAACTACTCTTTTTTTATTCATTGTTGGTGAGATTGCCACCCTAATACTAAACACTAAACTCTAGTGTTAATTTATTATCATGATTTATTCAAGAACATTTGGTGGGATTGCCACCCTAACACTAGTGCTACTTTATTATCATGATTTATTCATGAACATTTGGTGGGATTACCACCCCAACACTAAACACTAGTGCTACTTTATTATCATGATTTATTCAGGAATATTTGTTAAGATTGCCACCCTAACACTAACCACTAGTGCTACAACACTGAACTCTAGTGTTAAGTTAATATCATGATTTATTCAGGAACATTTGGTGAGATTGCCTCCCTAACACTAAACACTAGTGCTACAATACTAAACTCTAGTGCTACAACACTAAACTCTAGTGCTACAAAACTAAACTCTAGTGTTAATTTATTATCATTATATATTTAGGAACATTTGGTTAGCGTCACTTAAGCCATTATTTTATGGAATATGCGCTGTCGTCAAGGTCATAGCTGCTAAGTCGAAAAAAATGCACAGGCGTGAATGTTGGTACTTGCTCCTGCAACACTGGGCGTTGGCTTAGCGAACGGCTACGTAGATATCTTGGAATGTTGAGTTAAATCAGCGATTTATTACTCTTGGGCTGCTATAAAGTTTATTAATGTTTCCTGCCACTGAAATTTAGCACGCTTTGAACTATGTCCGTTCACATTGTCTTTAAGATCGACCGCCATCATGTTCTGGATTTTCGTGCGCCATTATCACTAGTACTAACTTACTAATTACTAATTATATATATAGTCAATTAGTCACGGTACGCGTAGTGATCCCACTTCTGATATAAACAAAAGGGATGTATCATCCCTAATAAAAATGTCTAAACTGCTTTTTCAATGGTTTATTTCACGATCAAGTATTCTCAATTACAATGTTGCTGTGGTACTGCCACTGTCTATTATCGTACTGCCCACTGCGCTGATCTGCCTTCTCTCGCTCGTCCATCCTGACACGCATGTGTATGGACTTCAAGAATGTGTGGTGGAGAGCAGAGGCGCACCGCTAACATACATATTGAAAGTAACTAGGCTTCAGATCTTTCGCTGTACCCGATTGAAGCCTACCGGCTTGAAAGAAGTCTCACCTTTATCAAAAGATGTAGTTTGTACAGTGAACTGTAACTTAGATATCTGGGATGCATGTCATTATCCCACTTATTTTCAGACTAGCTTAACCTCTAATGATTTGTGACCGGTTATTACCACAACGATAACTACAACTACAACTCAAATGGATTGAATGTCTTGAGTTTTGCTGTCAGTCCAGAAGCTGGATTACTTTTGTCTGCGTCCATTTTAGGATCCTGATGGAAATCACAGATGCGGAAGTGAACCAACTTTATTTTTCAAAACATAATTAATCTAGTAGTATTTATGCATTAATTGATTTTTTATGCTTGCTCTGTGTACCTTTGATAGAAAACATGTAGAAAAATATGTAGTACCCGATAAAAAAGATGTTTTAGATATTTTCGTAGATAATTCAAACTTTATTCTAAATAATTCACTAAATCCGTAAGTGAAATGAATGAACGTTTTCAGGTATATTATTTGGTATATAAGCTGTGAGCTTGTACAAATCATGAACATTTGTATGGACGATAAATGTAAACTATTACAAACTGATCATTCCTTATATCCAATATTGTATCTGTTGGTTTAAATATTAAATATTTTGACTGGTCACGACAAAACCCAATGCAAGCCTATGCTCATGTTAATTTTAATATTACCCCTGTGGGCCTTTTACAATTGCCCTATCTAGATAACATATTACCGGACCAATAAATATTTATATTATAAACTAGACATATGTCAAATATATTGATACATCCATATTTGATGAGTTGACGGTTACAATATACGCCAGGTGTAGAACAACATATTTTTTTTAATTAATTATTATTTATATTGATTTGAAATATTTACATAATTTTTTCATCGCATATTTTGTTATATTTTCTGAGATAAATCAGTTTATTATAAAAAAGTTTTTGAATAAAGTCTGATGTAGACACATTAATAAAACTAGTGATTCTTTATCTTGTATAATTAAAACTAAAATGAACTTTCGGATATCTGTAGATCCGAGGTTTGATTCCCAGCCGGATCAAATTTTTTTAATCAAAATTAATTCTAATATGTAGGTAGAAGTCCCCACTTAACCATTTACCATGAGGTTACATTTAACAGTGTGGTTCTTAAAGTGGCATTGGTAAACAGCTATACAGTCCACTCAAAATAAACATTAATAAATGGAATATAATTTCATCTCAAATGCGACCAAGACAAAAATAAAATAAATAAAACTCGAAACCATATGTCACACACAATACTAGCGACACAGAAAACAACTACTCCTTTGGCTAATACCACAACTGGTATTGAGTTACATCTTAAGGAAAGACAGCTGAGATAGAAATTAAATTCCAATACGCTACCTTTGATTTTGCTTACTAAGGAGAACCTCATTCTTGGGCCGGTTTCATCCTTATTACTACCCTTCAGCAAGAAATAGATGGTACTGAATTCCAGTCTCTAATTAACGAAAGCAACACATTACTAAGAAATTTGAATTAAGACACTATTTGGGCCATAAAATGTAGAAAATTAAACTAAATTGATCATATTTTTTAGATACGCCTGTTAGCTTTTTTTCTGACTATACCTCAATCCCAAGTTAACTAAATATCTATAGAATCTTTGAAATCGTCTTCTTTAAGTAGGACAAGAATTCGCCTAATCTTGCTTATTTTAAAATACCTAACAATTTTTCAATTATTTTTTCGTTTTTGAATACGTTTGCGTAGTTCCTATAAAGCTTTCAAAGCCGTGATGTGTCTCTAAATCTTGTACAATTTTTGCCTACATATCAATGTGTTCGACGAAACTTAGCCTGAAATCAAACCCAACTACGTAGTGCCAAAACGCTGTAATAAAACAAGTCATTTAACTTATATGAAAATTCACGATAGGTTTTTTAATTATCGTACGTTTTCAGTGGCGCGGGGCATTTGAAGTATCAACTGCTACCTGGCGCCAGCAACGTTTAGGCTCCTACACGCCTTTATAATTAAGAACATAGCGCCTTATTTCTTATGATTCTTTTATATTCTAAAATACAAAATATGCACATAAATTAATTTCATGTATTGTCTATGCGCGTAACTTAAACTCGAAGCATATCAGAAAGCTAATGCCGCCTCTCGAAATGTTTTACTTTTACGTCTTATTAAGCAATCATAGTGCATGTATGTATGTTTCTTTAAGATTATTGTTTTATTAAAATTGTACTCTATACTTATTGGATTTGATTGCCCCCCACGGGCGCGATTTTTGGGTCTGATACCCGGGACCACTCATCCTAACTACTCCACTGTACGCGTTATAAGTATTTATTAAAAATTAAAAAACCATTTGCATGCAGTGTAAATTGTTTTAGAGTATTGTAACATTTTAAGAGCAATTAAATTTCTTTTCGACTTTTTATTCCGATTTTACACCAATACCTATCATCATATCACCTATTTTTAGAAAAACCTCGGTTATGTTATATCTCGAATTTTGTTGAAAAAAGTTAATATGCGGTCATGTGGCCGATGGCCTAGACCGGAAATAGCAAAATAGTATAAAATATGTATGGGTTAAAATGTTTACTTGGCTAGTTTATAGTATACAAGCTATCCAAATGTATGTTTATTTTGATGGAAAATCATCGTCATTTATCGTCATAAAAGTACACAAATTAACCGGCGGTGTTGGGCTAGTTTACATACTATCCACAGTATTTAGATAAGGTGTGAACTTAATATTAGTAGTAACATATAATAACCAACTTGTCGGTTAGTATGTAAACTGACCAATTTTCTTTAGTTAGTTTAGTTTAGTTTAGTTTAAGATAGGTGAGTATTTCTTGGTCTAAAATAAAGTTTATTTATGACACAACATAACATTGCTATTACACTGTCATTGGTCAATTTCTAATTTTGCGACTTCTGCTCATAAACTTTAGAAAGTTTGAGATTAATTTTTAATATTCTTTAACACATTTCACAAGACACCGCAGTAAACAACACACAACACTTACCATAAATATAACGTCACTTTTCTAATAAGTTAACCAAAGAGGATTGGTCAGTTTACATACTCATACTAACTGATGATTTAGTTAATATGTGACACTACGAATATTCACTTTATACCTTATCCAAACACTATGAATAGTTTGTAAACTACCCAAAAACACCGGTTAATTAGTAATAGCTATTTTAGTACAAATATGATTTTTCATTAAAATAGCTAGACATTTGGATAGTTTGTAGGTATACTAGTATACAAGTAAACACGTTATCCGTTACATACAGGGTGGACCAACGAAAACTTTACACCCCAATTTACCGGCTTTAAAATCAAAAGCGGGAAAAAAGCTCGAACCCGTCGATTTTTGATTCGAGGGGGAACAACTTGTTCGGTTTTTTCATCCATTTGGTTCAACTCTCTAACAGGGGGAAGCACAACCCCCTATTTTTGAATGGGGGTGGGGGTGTTGCAATACCTCATTTTAAAGATCTCATCGAGTACTATCTGACCCTAAAATTTCGCGTCAAAATTTTTATCGATAACAGCTAAAACAGTGAGAGAGATAATATGAAAAATATGTCTACTTAATAACAAACGAAAAGAATATTTACTTCTGTGACTAGTTTATTAAAGGCTGGAAATGGCCACCATTCACTTCCATCCGTGTTCAAAACGTTCCCGTACATTACGCAACATGTTGGGTGTAATTTGACGACATTCATTAATTATATGATTTCGAAAATCATCCAGTGATTCGGACTGGGTAGCGTAAATCTTAGATTTTAGATAACCCTTTAGAAAAAAGTCCAGTGGATTCAGATCAGGTGACCTGGGTTGCCTTAGCTTTGAGGGAAATTCTCATCCAAAATTTGATGAACAGGTTGTACGATCATCTTGTTGGCATCAAATTTGGAAACCAGTTGCAAAACGTAAGCAGCGGAGACATTTTTTTCAGGATGACGTTCGTTAAATAAAGTCGCTGTCGCTTGTTATTTCTAATAAACAATTTAATAATTTCCACACTTTCCCCCACGGAATTTACCATTTTAATTATACTAAAAAAATATCATTCGAGTAGACACGATGGCAACGTTTTTAAAAATTTAGGATGAACTGAGGTAAATCGAGTAAATGATGCATCCATAAAATAAAAAATAAATCCTTTTCAAATACCAATCTGATAAGAATAATTATCCTTAAGGTAAACGAAACTTATTTTACTGCATGGAAGTGAATGATGACCATTTCCAGCATTTAATAAACTAATTAGAGTATTCCTTTTGTTTGTTATTAAGTAGACATTTTTTCCATATTGTCTCTTTTACTGTTTTAGCTGTTATCGATAAAAATTTTGACGCAAAATTTTGGGGTCAGATAGTACTCGATGAGATCTTCAGAATGAGGTTTTGCAACACCCCTCACTCCTATTCAAAAATAGGCGTTGTGCTTCTCCCTCGAATTAAAAATCGACGGGTTCGATCTTTTTTCCCGATTTTCGTTTTAATGCCGGAAAATAGAGGTGTAAAGTTTTCGTTGGCCCACCCTGTATATAGTGCAATAAAGTTTCCAGTAATTTATCAAAATAATCTACCTAGTGAATATGAAATATTTTTGATGTTAAGGTTCAAAGTAAGAATATTTTTGAGGTTAAATTAGCTGAAGAAATTTTAGGTTGGCCTTGTACAGTCCTTACTTCCCAAATAACAGTATTGTCCTATTACATCGGTAGACGTTGAAATGACCTTTTCTGTATACGAGCATATTTTTACAGATAGAAAATATGATTAATAAAAAATTTCTAAAAATACAGGGTGGCTCACGCTCAACGGGACGGAGCTTTATGGGAAAACGACCAAAGATATAAAAAATTCGTTTGGGAGGAATACGTAGGTTACAGACGGCTACAATTTAAAATTTGTTAGATGTATACAGGATGTCCCACATAAGAAAAAAAAATTAGTTCATTAAAAATTATTCAAACAAGAGTAAACAATTAATTTCTGGGAGACTTTTTTTCCTTAAAAATTCAAATAAATCGAAAACTAATAATAATAGTAATAGAGAACCTTTAGTTAACTGACATTATTTTTGATGTAGTTTTTAATTCTAAAATAAAAAACAGGGTGTTCCATTAAAAATAATATAACTTTGTATATTTTCTCTTATATGGGACATCCTGTATACATCTAACAAATTTTAAATTGTAGCCGTCTGTAACCTACGTATTCCTCCCAAACGAATTTTTTATATCTTTGGTCGTTTTCCCATAAAGCTCCGTCCCGTTGAGCGTGAGCCACCCTGTATATATAATCGAATTAAATTACGGGTTTTGAGCTTACATTAAATTGTAATTAGATGAAACAAAATGGATTCTATGTATTTTGAGGTGATCTTTTCGGAAAAAGGCAAAACAAAATGTAGCAGTTTTTCGAAAGTGCCGAAATTTTGGATTTTGTCAATTTTTCAATTTTGCGCAGGCGCATGTCGGAAATAAATCAATATTTTTAAAACGCAGTTTACGACATTTGAAAGCTTAGGAAAAAAGCTAATTTTTATGTCTCTTGAGAAATTTTGATCCGATGCACCGTTCTCGCGGTATGGACGATTGAAATTTGTTTAGTATTTTGAGGCGACGAAGGTCGAAAAATTGAATTTGTTAAATGTTCAAACACTAAATTCTTTATAACATTGGTAAAAATTAAGATATTTGATAAAACAAAAATGCGTTTTGAACTTAAGGGATGTGACTAGTGATTTCCAGAAGGGGGCAAGAGAAATCCTAAAATTGGGCATATGGCGGAAGGGCAAAATCCACCGCCGTCCTAATTTCATTGTTTGCCTATAACGGCCAAACTATTTGAATTTTTTTAATGCTACTTACAAAGCTTACTCTTAAATGTAAAATCTTATGTGTGTGTGTGAATTTCACCGACATCGGACCATAATTGGCTAAGATATCAAACAATTAAATATTAAAAAAAAAAAAAAAATATTTTTTTTTTCGAAAGTTTGAAGTGGCACAAAAATGCCAAAAATGCACCCAATGGCTCAAAACTTTTTTTTTTGAGTACTCTATTGTGTCTAGAATACGATTACATTACGGAAAATTCTGCAAATATATTTTATTTTTTGACCACTATTCATTGAGTGACGACCAAAAAACACTGTTTTTGAGAAAAGTTGCCTAAAATTGACAATTTTTAGTTTTTTTGTCTGAAAATTAAACAAACCCAAATTTCATGTCTTCTAAATGTGTATACAAAGTTTAAAGTGTGTATGTTTCTTCTAAGTTGTAGAATTCTCCCGACAAAAGTCCCATTACACGCGCTCCGCGGGATCCAAAACTCGTGTATACACTACATTACTGTAATTTGATTTTTTTGCGATTTCCAGTTTTAAATTTTTTGCATATCTAAATTTATTAGGCTTAAAATTTATTAAATTGTATTTTACTGACTTGTTATAAGACGTTTCTTGAGTTTTGTGCAAAATATAGAATTACCAGATATTAGCGAACAAAAAGCAAGCTTATCACCAAGTTGGAACTTACACTCAGGCTTAGGATTAATTTCCTAACATTTTTAAAGTATACCGTTTTGTGTATTTTTTTATGCTCTTTTCGATGGCGAAGTTAGTTTTTTCAAATATATTTATTTTGTTAGATGTTTTCTGAAAACCCGGAAAAAATCACATGGGAAAAAAATTAAAAAAAAAACTACGCCTCTGGTTTCCTGCGAATTCCCGAAAAATTATGTCAGAATTCGCCGCGGGACTTATTTTATTTGAGAGCCAACAAAAAAATACGCAACTTCTCTCATAGGCACATATGTCTAACATTTATAATTTCGCCACAAATTCATCGCAAATTTCATGTCCATGGTTCTGATCAAAAAAACTAAAAAACGACTTTTTGGTAAAAGCACTTCTGGCGACGAGAAATTCGCCATTAAAACTACCTGTGCAATGAATTTCCGAACTATTTTTGCCTCCTTTTTCGAATGGTGCATTTATTTTCACTATCGGAATGATACTTGCCCAGATAATTAGCATTTTTACAATGGAAAATTCCGGAAAACCCGGTTTTTCCTAAATTAAAAAAAATTGAAAAACTGCTACATCTTTTTTTTTCTTTTTTTCGGAAAGATCACATCAAAATACACAAGGTCCTTTTTGTTTCATCCAATTACAAATTAATGTAAGCTCGAAGGGGCTTTTTTTCGTTATTTAATTGGACTAATATTATTTGTAAGTTTCTATAATATTTCTAGTTAAAAGTTTATTATTACATCTTTCTCTATTATAATAAAATCTATTCTACTTACCTTTTTTCTTCACTTTCATTTTTTAATCCCAAAAAAATATTTGCTTACTTAACATTCTTCTATTATGCATTTGGCATATTTGTGTAAAATGAGTGCATATTTTATACTTTATACTTCGCCTATATTTCCCCTATATTTCCAGTATATTTCCTTATATTTCCCCTATATTATCTCTATATTTTCACTATATTATCCCTATATTTCCCTTATATTGCCCATATATTGCTCCTATATTGCCCCTATATTTTCCTTATATTTTCGATATATTTCCCCTATATTTTCACTATATTTTGCCTATATTTTGCCTATAAGTTGCCATTTTGCCTATATTTTCACTATATCTCGCCTATATTTTGCCTATATTTTGCCTATATTTCGTCTATATTTCGCTTATATTTCGCTTATATTTCTCTTATATTTCGCTTAAATTCCGCGTATATACCGCTCTCTACTGATAACTAAATAACAACTACTTTCAGCATTCTATTTGTTAGATGATATTTTAGGTATGTTCCAACAACAATCAGAAAACAGTCACTGATACCAGGATTATGCTCAGTGGATTATTGAGATTATTCAGTAACTAGTTTCTGATCCTTGTTGGAACAGACCCATTGCAAACCCATACAGGAACTGTTCACTAGCGACACTAGCACTGCCATGTGGATAGCATTCGCATTTCTTGGCAGCGAATCCTTTGAAGCGAGAGAAGCGAGAATCCTTGAACACGAACAGGCGTAGAATATGAGAATAGAAGAGCAAATTTTCTACACTCATGTTCGCGGGTCTTCACGGTATTTCACGCTATGAGTCTGGAACCAGCATTCTTGTATCTACTTATTCGGCGTCGCTTAGTATTCGCAGTGACGGCATACGTCAAGAATCTCCCGACTCTAAAATGCTGCGGCGCTCTAGATCATTAATAAGGGTCCTAAATTTAATACAGTCAATATTCTTAAAATACTGGGCTATAGCATTTTTATAATTAACTACTATTAATCGAGTAATAAACCTGATCTAACGATGTAGACACGTGCTAAATTTGCACTACACTAATAGGCAGGTTCAGATAGGATGAATAATTTAGTCGAATAGCAAGTAGCCATTTAGGTACTACTAACCAGTTAAGTACATGAAAATTATCCAAAACTAGTACTCTTTGATCACGCAGCTCGAGATGGATAAGCGTAAACGTCTTCGTGATGCATTCAATATGCAATATCGCACACACTATTATTAAGAGATTTCAAAAGAAACTGACGAAATAAAACGTACACTTAATCGGTTTCAGTAATGGCTCCAGATTTTTTCGGATCTTTTTTCTTTCGTGCTTGAGAGTAGGTTGTACTGAATTTTATAATTTTCTAATTAATTGTTAACTAGTTTAAAATCTTTACAAAAACTTTACAAAAACAATGACTATTCGTAGTCTAAATATCTGCTAAACTTTGTCAAAATTTTTATTGTTCAACGTTCTTGCAACCGGCCGATAATTTTATATTAAATAATTTTCTTTTTAATATTCTTTACACATAAGATTACTAACGATCTTTTTTTTTCTTTCAGGTAAGGATCGATACTTTCAGAAGTTCAAAAATTATGCTGTCTGAATCATAGGTATGTATGTAATAAAAGTAAACATTTTTTAAGAGTTAAGATAAAATGAAAGCCGTGTTTAAAGTGTGAAAAGTTAGAAAATATCTTAATATTTTCAGTCATATATTAAAAATATTGTCCAGCGCTTTCGGCATTCAAATAATCTTCAAGACTCTAAAAGATAGTTAACAGTTAAAAGCAAACCTTACAAATTAAATTACACAATACAACTTAATCGTCAAAATAGTAGATATTTGGGTAACAGCACATTTTTCTACAAGTGTTAAATGAACAAATATACATTAAATTAAAAAACCCTAATGTATGAAATTTCTCCACAAAGATAAATGTTAATTTTATAAATTATCATTATGAGCGGGCGAAAGTTTTTTAATATACATAATTAAATAACAGTAAGAGAACAAATAACGTTTAATATCAAAATGTAATTAGAGTTTTAGCTTTATTAAAATACATCTTCGTCCACTTCATGATACTAACTGAATTACGCGGGATAAAACTCTAAAACTCTAAAACCGTCGCTCTAGGGCGCCAAATTCAAATAAGCAAGCTGCTCTGCTCCACCCCGTATTATATAGAATAATTACAAAGTCAACAAATTTCATTTGATATATCATGGTTTACTGTAACTGTTATGTTAGACCGTAACTGATCTAACATAAAATAATCTAGCAGTTGGTAAATAGGTAGATAATAGAAAATCTATTAGGGCAATATAAAAATTATGTTTGTTTAGATCACTAAACAATATATTATTGTGTTGTCTTATGCTATCGCATTCTTTAATTATAATTTTAATGATGTAAAACATCCTAATGTTTGTATATTTTTTAGCTGCAGCTTTAATTATGGGTCTAGGACGTTTCATCGCCGGCGTTTCAACGCCGCCGTTTCTACGCCGCCGATTCATCGCCAGCCGGTTCTTCGCCAGGTCGGTTCTACGCCAGGGGGTCGATTCTCGACTCGTAGGAATATTTTCCTATAGGAATTTTTGACATTTTTATGTACATCGAAAATTTATGACATTTTCCTACATATAGGAAAGTGTCACAAATTCCTATAGGAAAAGGTTCCTACAATTCGAGAATCGACCCCCAGGCCGGTTCATCGCCGGCCGTTTCTTCGCCAAGCTACTTTGACGCTAATATAGTAATCAAATAAATATACAAACATGAGCAGGATTCAAACCTTGATAATTATTTTTAGTGTTGTATACATAATATGTATAAATAATGATAATATAATTACAGAGTGGGATTTTTATCTGGAACAACTTTTGTAAATTAATAAATAAAGGTTTGTCGCAAAATTCTTAAGACGTCAATTTAAATTTTTTTTTATTACACTATACCCAACAGATAAATCCAATTACAGGGTAGGAAAACTTACAGATTATAAAAATACAAATATGAACAAATGGTAACTATACAAAAAAAAAAAAAATCAAAATAATAAAACATATTTACAAATAAGTACACAATATATATTAAGTAGTCTTTATACGTTTTATTGAAGCAATGCTGCAGGAAAAAATATCAAGTGATGAACCAATTTTATTATAGCAGTTGCATATTCTATACAAAGGTGAGTGATTTTGTATATTAGTCCTCGCAGTTGGTAAACAGAAAGAGGAATTTACTCTAGACGTAATTCTAGGTACAAGAAAGTTTATCATACTTAAGTTCTAGGAGCAGTCAATAGATGCACTTATGACTTTGTGAATAAAAATTAATCCTGCAGTATCACGCCTATCTTCCAGTGATTTAACACAAAATCTGTTAAGGAGTTTTATGTAGGGGTATCCGATAACTGGATAGTTAGAGACCATCTTCTTTAAAACTCAAATATTTCAAGAACCTACGCTGTACTCGTTCTAATGTGGTAATGCAAATATCATGTGAGGGACACTATATGACAGAGGCATATTCTAGTTTAGAGCGCACATAAGAATAATATAATAGTAACAGCGTATCAATATCTTTAAAGGTATTTCTGATGACAAAACCCAACATTTTAAATGCTTCATTGGAAATTCTACTAACATGTGAACTAAAAGAAAGTTTACTATCAAATGTTACACCAAGGTCCTTGAACTCAGAGGCTCTGGGAACAAATATATCAGAAATTGCGTAATCATGATAAATAACATTATGTTTGAGGGAAAATAAAACAATGCAGCATCCCAATGGGGCACATTACAAATAGGTTTTTTTTTATTTGTTGGGAAGTTGCAGCAAAGCCCAACTTTTTTTTAATAGAAGGGTAGTTCGATTAATTTTTTATTTAAAGCTTTTTAAGTCCAATATCCATTATGTGTGATTTTAAGCAAGCTGCGATTGCTGCCATGACTGAATGTTTTCCTGGAGTTAATTTGAAAGGTTGTTTCTTTCATTTACCAATTTTAAAAACAGTTAGGTTTATATTATAACTGGTTTATTTATTTTTAATTGTATGTTTTTAATTTAACGTGTACAGACGTAGTTTAAAATAAATTTTAGAAAATATTTTTTGTTTATTAAAAAAAAACTAATTTATCTGAACACTGTAGAAATGACTACATTATTTTAATGTTAATGATAGAAATGTACTAATTAAAAAGAATGTGATTTATATAAAAAAATGAATAATATAAAAAATAAATACTATACAAAACAACTTTGACAAGAATGATAACAATAAAAAAATAATTGCAGAATTATGAAATATTAATCAAAACATGATGCATGTAAAAATATTTATAATTATATAATACTTTTCTCAAACAAATGTCAGAATATTTAAAAGTGGAAATAAAAGATTGCAAAAAATAAACTTACACTTACAAAATAATTTTTTATTAGATCATATCTGCACTAAAACAGTTAAAATGTATAGCTTTATCATCATAAATAAATTGTATATTTTTAAATTTCGATAAAATTTGAAATCTATAAACAAATTTATTTTGATTTAATATAAATAATAGAAAACTCGGCCAAAATAAAGAAATTATTCTCTATCTCAATAGAAATAATTGTTATACGATTTAAAAAACAGCTTTCTAATTCTTTAAAACTATTTTTAGTTGTATTGTCCTATAAATCATAATTGTCTCTGTAAACTCTATGCGTATAACGTATAACTTAACGGCGATGAAAGTTCCGGCGATGAAACGGCCGGCGATGAAACGGCTGGCGTAGAAATGGCTCGACGATGAAACGGCCGGCGATGAAACGGCCGGCGAAGAAACGGCGGCGTAGAATCGGCGGCGATAAAACGGCTGCGTAGAAACGTCCCATTCCGTTAATTATTACTGCAATTTTCACTTAGTCGAAGAATTTTTGCAAATGTAAGAGAAAAACTATTTTCATACATTTAAATGGTCCTTTGAGCCAGACCCTTCAAAATAAACTTCTTCCCATAGAACAAAGTCATCGTCTTGCCGAAAACTTTCAAATATTTTCGTTTATATAAATAAAGTGTAAAAATATTATAATAACTATAAATTAAGTGACTTCAAGACATTCCAGTATTCCAGGACTAACACAAGTATCTTACAATGTTATTTTTTACTGCCTATTTTAAATTTTTATTAAATTTATTGCACATTTTAGCAACAAATGTAATTACTTTTAATTAGTACATGTTGTTTTAAAAAATGTTTTAAATTCAACAATCATACATACTTACCTTTTCAATGTTCAATATTTTATACACTCAGAATTAATGTTACATTTTTATATTTTATATCAAGCCCACAGTGGCACTTAAACAGTTTTATATTTTGTATCAAGCCCACCAGTGGCACTTAAACAGTTTTATATTTTATAACAAGTTCACCAGTGGTATTTAAGTTCAAACGTATTGACAATAGTTGATGAGAAAATACCATGGAGGTAGAAGGTAGGGAGATGCTGTTACGTGGTCTACATGTGCAGACCAAAAAGTCCAATAAAGGTTTTCTTTTATAGACAAAAAAATGAAAAGATCCAACATTAGATAAAAAATTCTTCGACTGAGTGAGAACGTAAAATACTGCACTGGTTCTTTATTAAGGAGGTCCTTTCGCCACCAATGTCCTTATTTATCTAATAGTGAACTTTTAACTATACCTTACCGTGCAAATTTTTGAGAAAATTTTTTTTTAAAAATGTGTGTGTTTGTACAGTGTTTTATGAGAAAGTAAGACTTCAACAACAATTTTCGAATTATAATTAATTTTACTATTATTTATTGATTAGATGGAGTAGAAAAAAACTAAAAATAAGATTTTTGAAATATTTAGGTTTTGTTTTTTACAATAAAATATATAGGTTACCGTATACTCTGATAGCCAAGCAGCTCTAAAGGCAATTCTCTCACCAGAAATCAAATCACGACTGGTGAAAGACTGTCTAGAAGACCTGACAGAGCTAAGTAGTCAAAATAAGGTGACAGCCTGGGTTCCAGGCCATGAGGGATATCAGGGCAACGAAAAGGCCGACGAATTAGCCCGAGAAGGCTCAGATAAGGCCATGACAGGCCCTGAACCCTTTTGTGGAGTCGCTAAGGCATTGTGCAAGGCATCCATTAAACAATGGATGCAAAAAGAGTCTCAGGAATGGTGGAACAACTATCCAAGACTGAGACAGGCCAAACAGTTCATCAAGGAACCATCGGCCAAGTTTACGAAAGACCTACTGGATCAAAAACGTCAAATCGTTAGGATAACAGTAGGCCTTCTTACTGGACACTGTCCCTCAAAAGGCACATGAGTGTCATAAATCCAGCAGAAGAAGCAACTTTGTGCAGGTTCTGTGAAGAAGAAGAGGAAACATCATTCCACGTCCTGTGCCAATGTGAAGGCTTGGCTGGAATGAGGTTTCTAACATTGGGCGAAGAAAAGCCAATTGCATGCAACTACATGCGGGAGCCACTGTCAAAGCTACTAAGTCTAATAAAAAAGACCAGGCTAGACGACATACTCTAAAACAAACGGAGTCCCACAATAGATCTGAAAAGGTCGCGGTGGACAAGGACAAATAACGTCCAACTCCTAATCTAATCTAATCTAAATCTAATCTATTAGGTTACCGTGGAATTTATTGAGAAATTATTATTAAAAAATCACAAAAAATTTTCAAGTAACCTAGTTGAAAATTTTTTGTGATTTTTTAATATTAATTTCTCAATAAGTTCCACGGTTTACTATATATATTTTATTGTATAAAACAAAATCTAAATATTTCAGAAACCTTATTTTTAGTTTTTTTCTACTCCATCTAATCAATAAATAATAGTATAATTCGAGAATTGTTGTTGAGGCCTTACTTTCTCGTGAGGCACTGTACAAATACATTTAAAAAAAAATTCTCAAAAATTTGCAAGGTAAGGTATAGTTAAAAGTTCAGTATTAGATAAATAAGGACTTCAACTATTAGAAAAAAATTAATTTTAGTCATAATCTAATAACTTTTTTTTTAACATTTGAGGCGAGAGGTGTGGCGAAAGGACCTCCTTAAATATAGAAAAATATGTTCTTTTTGATAAAGAACTAATGCATATAAAACAAAACGTAAAACGTTGAAATATATAAAAATATTAGTTTGGGAACTGCTATAAATATATAAACTATTTAAGATGAATTTGAGTGTTAACACAGGTTGAGTTACTTTTCATAGATTCTCGGTAAATCTTAAGAGATTTAATTTAAAATTACAATAAAAAATGTTTTGAAGGCCCGATTAACTCAATTTCGAAAAAATTGACATTTCGCCTTCTTTGCCTGTACCCTTCATATCGAAACAAATATCTTCTTAATTATAAAAGTAGCACAATGGTACACGGCTGTTGTTTACTTACCTACGAAATGACGTGTTACTTCCTAGAGCAAACAAAACATTTAATAATTTTTATACCACTTAAAACTAATAAAATTCGTTAAAATTAGTTTTTAAGAGATCTACTCGACTGTTAAGCTGACCTACCTCTTTCTTAAGGTTTTCTTGAATGTGTAGCAAACCATTCATAATTTCCACCTTTTGTTTTTCTACGTCTCTCTTTCTTCTCTTTTTCCTTGCTCTTTTTTGCCTTTCCTTTTCCTCGTATTCCTCTTTCTTGCGCCATTCTTTTTTCTCGTCTTCTACATCTTTCCTTCTTATCTTCTTCCTTTCTACGCCTTTTCCTTTCCTCTTCTTTCTTCCTGTGCCTTTTCTTTTTCTGTTCTTTTACTTTCTGTATCTTTCCTTCTCCTCTTCCATCTTCAAAACCATGCTGGGGGACCTGAAGTATCCATGCCTGTTACGAACTCAGTGGATCCAATATTTACCACGAACTTTTATTTTGGATTTCGCCGCTGTCACCAATTGTTACTCTGCTATTTGGTAAACTCAATTTATTTGCAAACTCAACTTTTACAATACATAACTATGACCATTCATGTACATCGTCTATTATTAAACTGAAACTGTGACGTCAGGATCATCGACTTATATAGCTCCATTTAAACTTCTCGATCCTTCCAGATGTTTCTTAGGATAAACCTTAAGGGATAAACTGATATTTGTAAACGGTTCTCTCTTTTTCTCTTATAAGTACTTTTACTTATGACAACCGCAGCACACTGTAGAGTGATGGGTGACATTGCACTTCTTCTTTTATTGGTACTTTTCCTATAACAACAGCAGGGTACTGCAGGATGCACGGTAACAATATAGTTGGACCTTCGTCCAATTCTTAATTTTTTGAGACTTCAGTTCTGAAGATTACTTCTAATTTCTGAGGATTGCTTCTAATTTCTGAAGATTACTTCTAATTTCTGAAGATTACTTCTATCTATAATGCTTTAATTTAATAATTACCTATTCATGATTTTTATTTTTCGTATAACTATAACACGCTACTGAATTCTTAGATATGTTCATCAATTTTTATTAATAATTTTCTTATCGCATTTTTATGGAGTACCTATGTGCAATAGTTGGCCCTCATCTTTATAATAAATTGGATGTCCTTTTTATTTAACAATTCTGTAAGTGTTAATACAACATGTAATATTTCTTACTGTAGGATAGGAATTTTATATTACAGGCCTTGTTGGAAATACATCCAACATATTTATTTTAAAACATCAGGCTAGCCCAGCCCTGTGGCCAAACCAATTAATCAAATAATAATTAAACAGTTATAATAATAATTAGTCCATCCAAACACTTATATTAATTTAATTAATAATCCAAATATAAAGAATAAAAACAGTGAGAAATTGCAATATGTCCATCTCTCTCAGACGTGTTACGAAACATTTTTAATTTAAAGATATTTACAAATTTTGAAGTAATAAGACTTGTCGCGTTATAAAGGCCATGTTTATTTTATTTATTTATTTTTATTTATTTATTAAATACACTATTCTACAAGTAATACCCAATTACAGAATAGGAAAATATGACAAAAATATTTAGACGAAACGTACAAAAATGAAAAATACTACAGGAAATAAAGTACAATGATGGTTATCCTAAATAATGCCTTTTGATATCCTGAATACTAATGTGGAATATATCCAATTCCTGACTTATCTGATTGTAATTATTACACATATTATACAACGGTGAGTTTATTAAAATATTAGTACGAGGTGTTGGTAAGTAAAATGAGTCAGTATATCTTGAGGCTAGACGTGAAACTTTTAAATTAAGCATATGTAATAGACATTCGCAGTTTATTTGATTGCTTATGACCTTATGCAGCATAATTACAGAAAAATATTTTCGCCTTATATCGAGACTAGAAAATCCATGTTTATTTAATAAGGCGCCGTGTGGGGTGCCAATGGGTGGATAAACTAGATCATGTCTAAAACTTAAGTATTTTAGGAATCGTCTCTGAATTCCTTCCAAACGACCAATGTGTACTTGATACAATGGACTCCATATAAGTGACGCGTATTCAAGCTTGGATCGAACAAAAGCATAATACAGACATTTTATGGTATCTACTTTCTTAAAATCACGACTGTTTCTGATTATGAATCCATATGTACGATTAGATGAGTATGCAATACTATCGACATGGTCAGTAAAAGAAAGTGCTGAATCAAATAGGACTCCTAAATCGGCGAAGTTTTTTGGTCTGTTTAAGGGAGTTTCATCAACAATATACTGATAAAAAGTTGGATCTGACTTTAAGGAGTACGACATTACATTGCACTTGGCTGGGTTTAATTTTAAATTATTTCTATGGCACCATTCATTAACTCGTTTTAGATTTTCAGAAAGTCGCTCGCAGTCAGCAATATTATTTATGGAAGCATAAATTTTAAGGTCATCAGCATACAGTAGATAATTAACATTAATTACACTACCAATGTCATTTATAAAAATATTAAATAAGAGTGGGCCAAGATTCGACCCTTGAGGGACACCCGATGTGGCAAGGTACTTAACAGACTTGAACCCATTGAGCTGAACGTATTGTGAACGGTTACACAAATATGATTTTAGTAAGTCAATAAGACTATCCGAGAGTCCAAAAGCAGACAGTTTTTTTACTAAAATTCCATGGTCAAGTCTGTCAAATGCTTTAGTCATATCTGTATAAATAACATCAGTCTGAATACGTTTATCGATATTTTCTGCTATATGCTGAGTAATGACTGAGAGATTCGTTACTGTTGATCGACCTTTTACAAATCCATGTTGTTGAGTGGATAACGCATTCCTTATATGTTGATAAATACTGCGTTCCAGTAATATTTCTAATACTTTACAAAAATTGCAAATAATAGAAATAGGTCGGTAGTTCTTAATGTCAGTTCGATTTCCATTTTTAAAAATCGGACATACTTTAGAGCTCTTCCACATGGACGGAATAGTACTAGAACGTATGCAAATATTGATCTGGATTGTCAGAGGATAAGCGAGTACTTGGGCACAATCTTTCAAAATGAATGCAGGAATATGGTCGGGTCCCGTAGTACTCTTAGGTTTTATAGATTTTAATGCGTCAAGTACCTGGCTTTCGTCAAAACTGTCAATATTTAAACAAGTTGATTGAAGTTCATTCACATCAACATGAGAAACTTTAGAATGAACGTAGGACTTGCTAAAAAGATCAGCAAAACTATTTAGTATGTCAGCAGGATTATCCAGTGTATTATTTTCATAGGTCATGTTATTAGCAACTTTACTAGAACTTTTTCTACTGTTGACGTAGGCCCAAAACTTGTTAGAGTTAATAGATATATCATTCTCTGCGTTTAACAGATAATTTTCATGTGCCGTTTTAATTGCAATTTTAACTTCAGCTCTTATGCGCTTAAATTTTTCGAAAGCCCTGATATCATTGCCTTTTTTATATTGACACCAAAATTTGGATTTTTCTCTTATTTTTTTAATGATACTGGGATTAAACCAAGGAGGATATGTTTTTTTATTATGCGCTGAATAATTGGGTACGCAACGATCTAACACATTATACAACTTTCCATAAAAATATGTACATGCACCATCGGCACTATAAAAGCTTTCTAAAAAAGTCCAGTCAATATTTGATATCATATTATACATAAGTGGAAAATTTGCCTTACGAAAATTATAACAATTTGTATAAGAAGATTCTAGGTTATTTTTGTTGTCAAGTTTTTCCATTAATTCACAACTGATATCTAAAGCTGGATGATGGTTATCTTCGATTACTAAGGGATCTAAGGATTTCTCAACAATACAGCGGCCGTTGTAAAATATCAAATCTAAAAGTTTATTAAATAAATGTTACCAAGCTTATAGAAGGTTCGATAGATAGATCACCATCTTATTAATCTACAAATATGTGAACTCAAACATCAAACCATCAGTTCTACTATCAGTGACAAAAGTGACTCAAGACAAATAGAGAATTTGATTATTGTTATTAATCTACACCAGATAACTGGAATTAAAAATTAATTGTATTTAGTTCATGTTTTGGTCCACCACGGCCCTTTGTACTATAAATCTGATAATGGCTTCTAAAACTCTCTTGTATTGATTGTTTCTCTATTTCTTTGATTAAAGCTAGATGGATAATATTTCGTTATATTTCATTTGTTTATTGGAGGTTCGAGCCAAACAAATATCGACAGTTACTTTACTTATTGATCTGTGGTATTTACTAGTAACTTATTATGTAAATTGTACAAATTATTAATTTATAGTTTTATTATTCCGTTTGAAATTTCTTACAATGTAACTTTTCTCTTAGTCTTACGACTTCTGCCAACCAAAATCTATTCCAATATTTATAATTCTTTTCTAAAATCATTCTTAATGCAACCGAAGAACAGCAGCAAAGTGGCTTCCAAATCCGAATCCAAATTTGTATTTACATTAGTTATCTCGAAATCCGGGCGAGACTGCCTCTCCAGCGCTACAGAGGATTTCAATACATTTACATACTATGTCGAGTTTTATTACTTTTCCCTTTTTTTTTCGTTTTGGCTATATTTGGAAGCGCATTTATTTTTATTAACACTCCGCTTTAATCTAGGACTGCGAGTATATTGTATAATTATATTTTTCTTCTTCGTATTTAATTGTTTTGTAATTTTTTAACTTTTTGCAATTATTACAGTTTTTCACAGTATTGCAAGGATTAAAAATACTTCTAACTAGCAAAGTGGCTTTATAATTTTCAGTTTAGAGGACCGTTATATTTTACTGTTATTATATTGCTGCTTCTAGAACGGTAATTTTTCGTACTAAAATTGTTCTCTAAAACTGAATTGTTATCAAGGGCGTAGATAGAAGAGGGGTTATGGGGGGCAATTACCCCGCTAAGCCGTAGTCAACATCATTATTTTTTTAAAAGTTATATTAAACAAAAATAAAATGATAAATAAATAGAATAAAATAAACATTGTCATTTAAAATAAAAATATTCCTGTAAATTGAAAATTAAAATATAAATACAAGGTGTTTTAGAATAAAGTACCGTAAATTGGGGGACTTAACTAATTATAAAGAAAAGCAGTTTAATTTTCTTGTAGACGTCCTAGTCTTCATTCTACAGGGTGATAAAGTGAATTTCATAAATATCTTCCCTTGCGTTAAAGAATTTACCTTAAAAATATGTATATGTAAGTTAATCGTCATTATTAGTTAACACACTCTATTTCGATTAATTACGATAATCCATTGGCGTAAAGCTAAGAGCTAAGAAAACAATTTCAATCCAAACTTTTTGAACACCCTATATTTCACTAAAGTTAAGAATAATAATTATTCTCCATGCTATTTTCCTCAAAAAATAGACTCTTGGTTGATCTGTGTAGAACATTCCATTTAAATGGTCCATTAACTAATGGGGCCAATATTTTATGGACCTAATGTACCTTTTAATATTGAATATGAAAACGGCCTTTAATAAAAATTGGCAATTTTCTAATTTCATAATGTAGGGTGCTGGCACCGGTTATTGCCACATTAAGAAAATTCTAAGAGAAAATCCCTCCTACATAAGAAACATCTAAAGAATAGTTTTTGTCAAAATTACAGTGAGTGGTTAAAGGTATTCTAAATACATTAGCAAAGGTTTTATTATCACACTTTGAAACAGATACTTACAAAATAAACATTAATTAAAAAGTGTACATATCCCCACTTTTCGACTTATGGCCATCGGGTTTTTTCCATTTATGGCCATCGAATATTCATAGATAAAAATGATATTTATTATATTTTTATTTTAAACTAACTTTAAAAAGTCTTAAATTTGTTCCAGAACATCAATAGGACTTGAAAAATGTATCTCTCCATAACAAATTTGGGTTCTGGTAATTTTCCTAGAAGGTCGGATTTATTTACTAATGGTGTATCATTGTCTATGTAAAGAAAACTTTGTTTACTTTCGTCTAGACTTTTTAGACACTGAATCTCAAACTCATCGTTTGTTAAAATTTTTAAAATCGTAACAACATACTTGTAAGTCCTTGATGTCCTCTTATCAATAGATTTAAATTTCGCCAAAACAAAGTATTTAACTTTTAATTTTTCTATAGACAGAAGTTCTATTTTTGCAGTTTGATATTCAAAAATGTCTACGTCTTCAGTGATGCTTCCACTTTCTTCCCATTCTCCTTCTTCTACAGAACTCGTATCATTAAATATCTTCTGCTTTTTAGAGTTTTTAACAACTTTTTTCTTTTTCTTTCCGTTTCAATTTGTTTTCTTTTAATGTACGTTTTGCTTTTCTTTATTTTTTACGCTTTTCTTTTAGTTTTGCCTTTTCAATGTTCTGTTGCTCTTTTAGTTCATACTACTCAACCCAACGATCACAAGTAATGTCACTAGGAGTATATTCTCTTTTCCTTTTATTTAAAATAGGTTTCTGTGTCGGCCATGGAACTGTATCGTCAAAAATATTTGCTAAAGATCGCTTAGGAGGTATCAATATTTGTGATGGTTCCACAAGTGGTTCGTCTTTAGTAAGAACTGAAACACTTGTTACTATAAAAACTGGAATTAATTTTTCAGGAGTTTTGACACACGTTTCTATCTCTAAAGTTTTCTGCGAGCTAATGTCTCCCTCTGGTGGTATTTGGTCCAAACTTTGTTGTGGTAAGGTTGTCGATGTTTGTTCATTGTTGGCTGTAATATGATCATCACTATAATAAGTTTCAACTTTATTGGATATCTGAAGCCAAATATCAAACAACATTGTGGCTTCTGGGTTTCCATCCCAATCATATAGTTCCTATCTTTGGCTTCTCTAAATTGGACAAGAATATTTGGTTCAATCTTGCTTTCAATATATTGTAAATGTTGTTTAATTTCCTCAACATTAATTTTTTTGGGTGCCTGAATTTATCTGTTAATTATTTTTGAAAAATCCATGTTATTATCATTGAATGGATGAAGGTCGGTTGATTTAAATCCAGATATCGTACTATTGGACATTGCCTGATCTTCTATAATGTATCCAAAGAAGCTCTCGCAAGTTATCCACTCGTTTTCTGTCTTACCAATGGCCCATTTTGGTGGAGCCTTTGTAACTAATAATGCTGGGATTCGTTCGTACTTGTATAAAGTCAGACTGTTAGAGAATTCACCAAGGCATTTACTATAAATAACGTGGTAACATTTTCTTTGTCGCAATTTGTTGACTCGTTATAAACATTTTACCCTCTAGCTCCTAGAATAAGTCCTCCAAAAGCAGGTCTGGTCCGTGTTAAATTTGCTTTGAGGCTCAGTTAACACATCACCATACTCCTCTTCAAATAAGGATGAAACTTCTACGAACCACTCTCTAATTTTCTGCTCAGTTGACATATTCAGCATGTTTTTAAGAAAGAGCTGAATGTCTTTTTAAAAAAATGTAATACCATTTCTAGTGATGCCGCGAGACAAGACGAGACGAAAGAGTGGCCTCTCTCATCTCGTCCCGTGATGCGAGAGAAAACTGAGCGCTTCTCTCGCTCGAGATAGCCTTTCTCTTGTCTCGTCTTGTCTCGTCTCGTTTCTCTCGTGATAAAACAATATCAAATTTAAATTTGAAAAAGACGAAACATGAAGAACGGTAAAATTTGTAAGATAAAAACAATTCAAGTAATTTGCGCATTAGTACCCAAATTTGGCAATAAGAAACACTTATGTCTCTCTGTCTGTCCGTCTGTCACAGTCGTTTTACAAATGAAATTTGAAGTAATAAGTGGCCCAGATTAGGTGTTAACTAAAAACTAAAATACTTTGTCTTGTAAGTCAGTTGGGGAGGGGGGAAGAGGTTAAATTGGAAGTTAGAATTTTTCCAATGCAATCCTGCGACGTCAAATGAAAGCATTTTGTAGTATGTTTCCAAATGCAAGAAGATAAAACAAAAACGATGTGAAATTAGAGAAATATTATAGTATTTTTGTTATAATGAGATGCACTTTACTTGAGACGTAAAATAGAGGCAGTTCCTATCTTTTCTAATGGAAAGTAAAGTCATGTAATACCTCATTTGAAAATATTTTGAATATTTTTACGTCCAAGCAAACAGTTTTATTTTTACAAAAAGTACATTCTTGATAATCCTCGTGTGCCGCAACAATTCTAGAAATGTTAGATAATGTTAGAAGATAATTTTTTAATAAGTTATGAAAAATTTAATGCGTCAAGTGATTTTTAAATCACTTTTGATATTCTTAATTTATACAAGAAGCGTTTCCTTAGAAATAAACAATAATTGTTAATACGAGAGTTACCAAGAATGTAACTTATTAGTAAAGGCACAGAACATGTCTGTATAAGAACAGAGTACCAGCTACATAAATCCCTCTAACAGTAAAAAATCACTTAAATTTATAAAAGATACTGACATTTTCTTTGTACTAGCCAAAATGATAATTATCCATTGTATACTACTGTAAAAACAGCATTTATAAGGTATTATACCTTCGGTAATGAACCTTTGAGGTTGAAGCGGTAAATAAAAAAAAAGGATTTAACCTACTTTATGAATTTATTTACTGTAATTTCTGTAAAAACAAAAACGTAAAACGTAAAAATATAGAAAATATATTTCAAATGAGGTCTCACATGACCCTACTTTCCATTAGAGAATTTAAAGCTAGTAACTCCCTCTATCTTACGTATCTCAAGTAAAGTGCATCTCGTTATAACAAAAATATAATATCTCTTGAGTTTTACCTCGTTTTTGTTCTACATTTTCATACGATACTTGATTCTGGAACACCCTGTGTATATAAATAAAAAATTAAAAACAACTTTAATGTAAAACTCATAGTCTTTTTCTGGAAATACACATATTTATGAACTCTAGACGTTGCATTTTGCATTGTTACCATTGTTATTTTAAGATAAAACGCAGCGCATTCACCAAAAATGTGAGTAGTATTTATCCCCCAAGAAAACAAGTTTGATTGTTGTATAAATTAGTTTCTACAATATTCTTACAGGGCCATTATTAAATAGTTTACAGGATAAATATATTATTGATACACAAACATTTATGCTACTATTCTATACATTTCACCTTATGAAATTAAATTGCTTTATAGCGGTTCTATATTGTTGCTTTGCTTCCGCCTTTTATAACTATTTGATTATATTACATACTGTAACGTTTATTTATTTCCACTATTTATTTAATTTATATTTACGATATTTTACTATTTAATTTATTTATACTAAATATAACATTGATTTATACACTTATAAGGTTACCAGTTAGTAAATTTTCTTCGAAAATTTTTATCTTAAGGTAGTTCACTCGCGACAGTCGTACATAAAAATATCGCTTAATGGTGAATACCAATAGTTCGAGATTCTCAATGCTAATCAATTTTATTTTTATAAGAGACTGTACAAAACACATGTAAGCTTATATATATGGATTTTAATAAAATCCATCCGGCAACCTCATAAATATATAAATGGTTTGCTATAGAAATTTGTGACTTCCTCATATTAATTTTAAGGGTTTGTTTTGGTTCGGACAGAACCGCTGATTCCAGTTCTCAAATACAGTGGATGAATTAATTTTTCAAGAAAACGTCGCGAACATCCTCTTAGCTGATCGAGTGTTATTTTGATACAACGCGTTGATTGCAGCGTATACAACGTTGCCAAGTTGTAATAATTTTACGCAACTACGCGTCGATTGCTTTAAAAATATTTTTATTTTAAAAATCTATATCTTTTTACTAAGACGGTCAAAAAATTCAGCGTTTCTTTAGAAAATTTTAAAACTTCTTGATTTACATTACATTAATTTTTAAAAAATATGGTAAGAACCGTTTTCGAGATATCTTGAAATAAATGCATTACTTGTGTACATGAGAGGCTTCAAGAGTGTTAATTATGCATATTTTGATTGTTAATATCTCGTTTCACAGACGGTCAAAAAATTAAATTTTTTATTAGTTACATAAAAGACACTTTCATTAACCTTATATTTCAATTTTATTGAATTCTTAAGAAAAGCCGTTTTACGAGTGAACTACCTTAACACAGCACAAAATCTAATTATATATACTGACTCATGTCAACAAAGTTGGAGTATTTACATAAAAATGTTGAGCCCAGACTTATTATTGAGGATTCTAGATACCTCCACCATTTTCTAGACTTGCTATAGGCTGGACCATTCGCCAAAAATATCATTCGAATATGTTTCGATGAATCGGTACAGTGCATTCCAGTAATCATGTATTTCGACTGTTGGGTTCCATAGGCGTTTCTTTGGGAGAGTTTCGGAGGTTGACTTTTTCTATCGAATATTCTTAGTAATAGTGAAAAATAGTATTATATAAGGAGAATTATATCCTTGTTTGTAGCTTATCACAAAGCATTTCGCGTCGCTGCAAACAGTATAATAATTTGTTCAAAGCAATTTTACACATATAATAATTTTTTAAAAGCAATATGTAACGAAATCAATAATTTTACTAATGCAATCTTCTAAATATCACTTTAATACGGTATGTAATTAAATACAATGATAGTCATAAATGTATAAAGGTAAAGCTATATTTAAATAGGTATTTTGAGGTGGTGTAAATCTGACTTTGATAACAAATTAGCTTATGTTGCCCTAAATATCATGACAGTCAGATATTTATGCAAAAATGTAAGTAAATTAACTGTATTTTAAGTTAGATTTAAGTAATTTATAGCTGTACAAATATATTGAGGTTCTTAAAGATCAATAACTAGTAATAATTTTTTTCTACACCCACATTGATAGTAGCTTATCTACATAACGAAAAAGTATGCTATTACGCTGATTGAATATATTTCATATCCATTCTAGGTTTTGGAAACTACCTTCGGGTATTCGACGGTGCTTAGACTGTACCTAGGAGGAGGATAGTTTACAAAAAGTCCCTACTTTACCCACTTTTCATTTTTCTTAACACGCTTAGTCAGCCGCTGTCGAGATCAAGCAAACTTGTTATCAACTATTTACAGGGGAGGCACCGTAAGAGATCCAAATAAGGCAAAGAGGGAATTAAAGAATTAGAACATCTCTGGACCTCAATGATGGCTTTATAAAATAGTTATGTAGATAATATGCGCGGGAAAATTCCACATCAATAGCAATTTGTTTATGATCGAAACTCTAACATAAAGGTAATGTAATCTCAAAAAATATCTGCGTAGGACAAAACATACATGATAACTATCTTTCCTACGACCACTTAGGAAAGTGACACATATCACACTATATAGTCCTATGGAAAGTGCCCTATATCACACGCGTATGAATAATAATTTACTTTCCACCCGAGTGAGAATATGTTACTTTCCGCAGTAGTTGTCACAAAATGTCAAACTCCTAATTTCTATTTTGATCTATGTAATGTCCATATTAATACTAAAATCGATATGATTGTTAAATTATTGAAATCGTTGTAAATTAGATCCTAGATATTTAACTTTAACAATTATTATTAAAATAATTTTAAAATAATGTTTGCTCTTTATTCTGGTTAAATACATAACCGATTAGATCATTCAATTGACACAAGGGCTATTAGCTCAGGTGGTTAGGACGTCGAACTTATGCACTTTGCCATTTTTCGACCGCGTTCGAATCCTGGTGGGGCAGAATTTTTTTTTGTTTTTTTTTTTATTTTTTTTTATTAGTTTTTTTTGTTTAGAAAATATGAAAATTGAATAAATACGATTATTGTTGATTATTTTTTTAAATACATTTTAATTATTATAGTAATAATAACCTTGGTTTTACATTTTTTTCATGACATTATTTTGTGGTCGTAGGAAAAATACTGTACACCACTTGTGTGAAAAGTGATTTTCCACACTCGTAATGTAATATACTATACAAACTTCCAATGACTATATCCCATGAACTAAATATGATATTGTCACAAATTCTAATTAATACATTTTTCCAAAATCTATTTCTTTATATATTCATATTTAATAATTAATTAATTCATAATAGGACAGTTACCTTTATTTCAAATTCCAGTAATATAATAATTTTGTGACAAAATACTAAACAATTCTCAATTTTTATAAGATATTTTCTTTCATGTTTAACAATAACAAAATTTGCTAATTTTGTTGATTTCACAAACTGTGGAAACTACAAATCAAATATCGTTAGTTTTATTAACTTGTTGAATATGCAAAATCAGCAAATGAGTCTTGAAGGTAACACTTACATTAAATAAATAAATACTCCTCACCAGGTTGTATTTTAGGTCGACCGGACTTTATCAAAACCTTGGAGAAGTCCAAGCTACCCGGAATATCGTCGTGGCGTCGTCAGATAAAATCTGAGCTACCCAAACCCCGAAAAAACTACCCTGTGATAGGCCACAACGTGCTTATAACCGTTACAAAGAAGAGAGTATTGGGGGAGGAGCTTGTCTTGCTTATGTACGGTGCATTTACCTACATTTGTTGAGGTAGTTATGTAGGTGCTTGTTATTCTGATTGCTACTTTACTTTGCACACTCTGGACAGTGTTTAGGTAGATCTTCTTTTTTAGAGCTCCCTATTAGATACTTTACCATTTCGTATAATGAATTATATTACATTGTGTGTGACAGAGCTTTGTTAGCTTTCTCAGCGATAAGTTTGACATGGAGACTTATATTTATGTTGTGGTTAAGATGTATTACAAGTTATTTAACAGATTCTTGGCAGGATACCATAGCATCTTCAACAGTCACCTAAAATTCTGTGAGTTTTTTTCCTGCCTCTAGCAGAACTGTATCAGTTTTCTGTCTAGTAAGTTTGCGTCTCCTACTACTAATTCACTTGGTGATGTTACTGATAAATTGGTTTTCCTCTTCAGGCTTCTTATATCCTTGTCACTATTCTCAGGTCGCCTGCAAATCCCACTACTGTTACCTTTTATGGGTCTTGGTAACTTTAACACGCCATCGTAGTAAAGAATTCTTGTGGCACTCCACCTGTTTCTACCTTCAGTATTCGTTCTTCATGGTGATTGGCTATTATATTAAATATGTATGGCGCAATGTCTTTGCTTCTTAGTTCGTTCAGCGAGTGTCGTACCCTCTGGGGTAGTGTTAAAGATTTCGTAGGGTAGAACCTAAAGTTAATCCTTGTGGCACTCCACCTGTTTCTATCTTCAGTATTCGTTCTCCATGGTGACTGGCTATTATGTTAAATATGTATGGCGCAATGTCTTTGCTTCTTAGTTCGTTCAGCGAGTATCGTACCTTCTGGGGCAGTGTTAAAGACAGAGAATTATTTGGTCTCCTGTTGGCTTCATCCGCAATTTGCTGGGACTTTTTGATGGTGTCAATCATGGATCTTCCTGAAGCCGTACTGCTGCCCATTTAGGTCTCCAATCCTCTCTATTTCTTCCCCTTTTCACAGCTGCAACAAAATCTACCTATTTAATTATTAAAATAGTGAGTCTAATTTAACCACCGCGTACATCTTAGTTAAGCCAACGCGTTATAACAACCCCTGATGTAACAGAAAGGATAATTTCACTAACAAATGTTCTGTTAATGTCTCTTAAATAAGTTAATTAAAATGTTCCCGGTGAAAACCCTTTTCGCTCCTTTTGGTGGGATGAAAAGGGGTAAAAGGAGACTTTGATAGCGTGTAAGGAATATTAAGTTTTAGACTTACGCCTTCTCGCGAGCCGGGCGGTCGGATATTTCGACGGTTTGAGGTCTGAATGAATTGAAAGCGAATTTAATAATTCAAAAAGCGTATCGGCGCGATTTTGGCAAACCTCAAAAATTAAATGTTTTTTTCGTGAAATTTATGATATAATTTATCAACCAAGAAAACTTGGTGTTTCTTTTTGTCAGTTGCGTTATCGAAAAAATATCTACTGGCAGTTGAATTTATAGATACAAGGAGGGCTAACAGGTAAACTTTTGCAATCAGGTAACACTACTGATACTCAAAGTCGATATTAAATGTTTTTTTAATTTTAATATATTTTAAAAATATCTGAGGAAATAATAATTAAAATAGCATTTAATGATAAGTAGGGATCAATGAAAATAAATAACCTAATAGAAGGGATGCTAAAGTGACTATAGGCAAAAAATCTCTTTGAAAGGTTAGTAGTCATTTTTAACCGACTTCAAAAAAGGAGGAGGTTCTCAATTCGTCGCGCAATATATATTTTTTTATGTATGTATGTTCAGCGATAATTCTTTAACACGGTGTCCGATTTCAATGATTCTTTTTTTGTTAGAAAGGGGGTATTTTAGGGTTGGTCCCATATAAATTTGGTCAAAATCTAATAATTGGGCCCATGAGAAAATCCTCAAATTCTTCATTTTTTATGTATGTTTAGCGATAATGCTTTACCACCTTGTCCGATTTATATGATTCTTTTTTGTTAGTAAGGGGGTACCTCAAGGGTGGTCCCATATAAATTTTTTTTAAGAGGTGGTGATGGCATCTGCACGTTTTTGAAGTCGGTTTTTTAAATTTTTAATTTCTAATACTTGTATAAATGATTTATATATAAATTTATATATTTCTGTGACATTTTATGAATTTCAGGTGAAAAATTGTACCGTAAGTCAAACAAATATAACATTATGGTTCTTAAATTTCAAGAGCTAAATTATTCTTAAATAAATATTTTTAAGGACTATAAATACTATCAAACTTTTAATTATTGTTTTCCACATTTACAAAGCACCCTGCACTTTTGGATACTGTTAAATAAGTTATTGAAGAAGCCAAAAGTAAGCAGTGCCGATTTAATATTTTCTCTACTTATGTGTGTAGCTCTACCATTCGTAAGTATTTTTTTGTGAAACTTATTTTAAGTAAGTTCAGAAGGGTATCCTTATTTAATGTGTTATACTCATATAAAGTTAGTTCATGTTAACGTGCACTTTGGAAAATAAATAACACTGAATGGTGTAGTGAACTTATTATGTTATTAAAATGATGATAAATTTGTAGTAATTATATGAAGTTATATACGAGTATTTCCTATTTGCAAGACAACTGAGCATAGACTCTCTATTACACAATCGTGGGTAAGATTTTCAGATAATGAACACTTTTCTAAAATATTATAGTTTATTTGAAAATGCATGATAGCACAGTATTACAGGTAGCCTGATTAAAGGGGTTCAAATTACCGAACTCCCCTAATCAAATTGATTAGTAACCTCTCAGGGTCGGGTTCCTGTGAATAGAGAGAAGAAAATGATTGATAGAATGTGAACGGGCCTTTATTATCTTCTAACCTCGTGTTGTCAAAATTATAAAATGATAACCAACAAATTACAGGTATACAAAATGTGGACTATTATTAGGAATAAAAGAAAATTATTATGTACCAGGCGTTCCCACAACTATTCTTACCTTTAACTTACATACACTTATAATATATAACCCTCCAAGTGGGTGGTAAAAGTGCGGTTACGTAGAGTACTCTTTGTATTACAAAAGACAACTAAACCGGTAGGTGGATATTACAATTTAAATATATACATATACAAAAGAAATTGAGTATTTAATCAGGTATTTAACTCTGTTTGTTGTAGGCTGAGTCTCAAACAACCTAATCTCGTTAGTAGATGGGGGCTCTTCGAAATATAGGGTTAGAAAAAGGAACCGTCTTACTTGTGATTAAGTGAACTCAATGAAGGACGATGTCCAGTTAGGTAGCTTCCTCTTGATGTCGGTAGGTAGACCGCTATGAAAATTACTTCGTATTCGGTGGGGCTATCTAATGGTCCGAACTCTGTAGCTAGCACGCAAACGGTGCAGTGAAGAAGCCCTATTCTGTATGGAGAGGTGGAGAGAACTTGTACACAGTCCTTAGGAGTATTCCTCTAATAAAAGCGTTACTCAGAATTGTAAATCGGAGCGAGTGAAGGAAGGAACGCACTAATGAAAGGAGCGAACCAAGGAGGTCTGAAAAACATTGACGATTGTAACTATTATGAATACAGAAGGCTGTTGGGAATATAGGTAAGTGAAATAATAATTCATTTTGAAAAACTCACCCTTGATGGTATGTGACCTTTTAGATTATTAATAATTAAATTCACACTTTTAGCCCGATAATATATCCACCACTAGGTGTATGAATCACAAAGATCATTAACAATATATCGGACTAAAGGAATCTCTGGTTTTTGCACAAGAATGAATCCTAGAAAATCCTAGTTGAAATCTTGGCACATGCCACAATCAGAATCCAAGCAAAAACTGGGCCAGGAAGGAAGTTCCACAAAATGGCCAACAAAAGTCAATGTCTTAGCAAGATGGCCCTGACTACAAAGGGTAATAGGATAATTTCTGGTAAGACTGTGGTCATTATTTATAAATTTAGAAGAATCTGACATCTGAAGGAGTTAAAATTGACATGTAAACAATAACAATAAAAATAAAGCTTTTTAGTAATTAAATGAGCTAGAGTTATTGTTCAAAGTAGCGAAATATATTTACTTACATTATAAATTATTTATTAAGGTATTAATTATTATTGAATACACTCCAGGTGTACTCTATTACAAAACATTATTTTATATTTTACTACAAAATATGTTTGATAAAAATGGATATTTTATGAATTTATTCAATGGACCCATTTTATTGATTTGTATACATTTATATACCGCACACTCTTAAATCGAAAGGTAACTAAAGAGATTAGCATAGGTTATAGTAGAATAGATAAGTAATAGATTAGTTTAGTAATTAGAGTAGCTTAAGTTAGAATTAAATAGAAGTAGAATAGTGTAAATAGTTAAGTGTAGAATAGGAATAGGTATGATAGCTTAGACTAATTTAGGATAGGGTAGGATAGACATTAGAATAAGTTAGAATAATTTAGGTTAGTTTAGAATAGAAAAACCTAGTTTAGCGTAGTGTAAGTTTAGAATAATTTACAATAGGGTAGGCTAGGAAATAGGATAGGTTAGAATAGTTTAGAGTAGTGTAAACTAGGGTAATTTTAGACTGGAATAGAATTAGGTAGAATAAAACCCGTAACAACAGGTTTAATGGCAAAGGTCTATATACAGGATTGTTCAAAGCAGAAAAAAAGTAAAAATTGATGCTTTCTTATCTCAATTTTCACTAGATTTTATTATGACTACTCCGAAAAACTTCGAATGCAATACATCATAAAATGTAAATGAGTAAACCCTACGGGATTAATAATTAATAATTATATACCTCAGTGACGGGGAATACGAAATTACTTTAATATAAAATATAGTAAACTGTCAATATTAAGTACCCACATTTATTTTTATAAAAGTAGTATACTAGATATTAACTTAGGACATTTCCTTAAAATTTAATAATATACACACAGAAAAAAAGGTGTACTATATTCTAGATGAATGATCTTATTTCAATGCTTTGTTGTGTTTGTATATTTGCAAGTAAAACTCGTCTCGATTTGAAATTCTAGTATTACTTGTTCAACAATAGCTAATAAGCCTTGCTTCAAGATTAGAATCAACTTGCCCTAACCAAAATACCTCTAATTAAATGAAGAGTATCTATTGCTCAATTGCAGTATTATGTATATCTTAAATGAAATAGTCTTACACTTGTTTTAAATATATTTTATTTATATTCAATAACACCTTGTTCTTAAATACAATACAACTAAATTTGTTACAATAATAATATGATCTTTGACATAAATATATTGATTTTGGTTAAATTATAGGATAGTTTCGTTGAAGAAATTAATAATCTTGAAATAAGAAGTCTTACACTTTTTTTAAATATTCTTTATTTATATTCAATAATACCTTTTATTCCCTTTTGATTTTCGATAAAAAGAATAAGTAAAGAGAAGCTAGTGTAACCAGAATGAATTAGTATGAAAAATGTAGGTTAACATATAATCAAATTATTATTCGTTTCAATCTTTCTGAAGTTAAAATAACCTATTAATATTACGTAACGAAGATAAATCGTAATAAACAAAATAAAAATAATTAATGTGTAACCAGAATAAATTGATCAGAAAAACAGTGTTTAAATTTAGGTTAACATACAATTCAATTAATATTCGTTTCAACCTTTTTAAGTTTAATTAACTTTTTAACATTACGAAACGATGGTAAATCGTATAAAAGAAAAACAACAAATGTGGCTAATACACATATATTACAAAGCTAAATTTATAATCGGATTAGATTCGATTGAATCTAACTCCCGGATTTTGGTTACACAATCTTCAAAATAACTTCTTAATACACCAATATTATTCCATGTAGATTTAGCACTATGCACTAAGTAACTGATAAATCGTTGGCAACTTAAAAAAAAATTTGTTTCCAAAAAAAAAAAAACTAAACTATTATATGTTCCACATCTGGAACAAAAAATAATTTCAGAATTGACACAGAACATGTGACCCCTAATAACTTTTTACAATACGTAGTTTTTACTTTCTGTAAAACTTATTTCAATGTCAAAATTCTATCATACAATTTTATAACGTTATTATCATTAACACATGAAAACATAAGTTACTTAAGAGTGGTAGAGATATGTATGAAAATTTTAATTCTGCACTCCTATTTTTACCCTTTCAGACGCCCCTTTGCTCCCCCTGTGTGGATCCGGCAGACCCCCCAATCAAGTTTGGAACCACCCACTGGCTCCCCTTAATCCGGATTGTGGTCCAGCCTGCTTTTTCCTCCTCTAGGGATTCGCACGGGGACACTGTAGCGCAGGTGGCTTATTGTGCCATCATTTGGATGCCCTACTCCTTCACATTCATCCTACATTCATTCCACGTCGTCGATGGACAACCGCTAGTCGGCTGAGTTGGTGGACCGTCCAGCCGTCACACGAAGTAACCACAGAAATGCTTGTCTGTTGCGAGAATGTGCATGCACACCAATCTCGCAGCCAGCCTCTCCGGCTGCACCCCTTACTTTTGACTTCTTCAAACAGCTGTCTCGCTCTCACGCTATAGAGCTGCAAAAAGTTGCGTTTAATGATCTGTAAAATAACATACTTAAAATTGAACAAATTCTGACATTACCCAGCTATTCTGCCCTTCTAAGCAAACCAATCGTATCTGCATTTTTGCTACATTCGAGGAAATATCTTCTTTATAAACGTTTGACTCTAGCGCTTAATATTTTTAAGGTATTTTTAGTCATCTACAGCAAAAATGTTTTATTAGCAGTATTATTATTAGTCATGGCTCTACTGGGACTTATAAATAATTGATGGTGCCATTTGTCTTATAGATGGGCAAAACCCCACCTACCGTCATTGAAAGGGAAATACACTACAATTTTTAATATGGAAAAAAATTAAATTATTGCTAATATATTTGTTTTTGTTAAGCTATTCATAATAATAAAAAAAATAGTGAATAGGTTTTTTTACTGTTTTCAAAATATGAAATTCTATTATGTTGGTAATTCCTTGTTAATTCTAATGTGAGTTTTTTTTCTATTCTAATTCAGAGACGCTGCATGGGATATTAATATTTTCCAAATTTAATAAGCCACCTCTGGTAATAATATAATGATAAAAACGTCAAGACTGACAATTCTCCGCATTAAGTAAAATAAATGTTAATTTATTGTTTACTTTGTCCACTTGACATGTATAAACCAACATCAAGAAAACGTCGAACCAGTGATAATGCAACCCAAACAGATCTTTTGTATCCCGTTGTCGTATTAGATAGACTACAAGATCGCCAATTAGGTCTTCCTCCTCGAACTACCAAACAATTACCGAAGAGAAAGTCCACTAGACCAACCAAATGTATATGTAGGCTTCCAAGTCGATACCATTATTTTGCAAAACCTATTAGTAATAACTTTGTTATAAACTCAACATTAACAGAATTAAATCCTAAACCTAATCCTATTCCTAAAGTAAGCACTATCAATAAACCAAAAAGTAATCGCCAGAAGAAGACAGTGAGGTTTGTAACACCTGAGCATTCAAGAATTGAAAGTAATCAAGATATGCAAGTGCCAATTATGTTGGCCGAACCATCTGAAGAATATTGCGAACGAGATCCTACATTTAATTTGGAAACTATTGAAGAATCCGTTACTATACCAGAATTGGAGCTTGCTTTTGATGAGGATGATCTGTATAGGTAAAGATCTCACTGCTTAGTCTATATTATTTAAATTTAATTATTATTTAAGACACATCCTTCAACTCGTCTTTAGTAAATGTAATGTAAATGTAATTGAACAGTGTCGGAGGTTTGGAGATTTTCCCCCGTGCTTTACGATCTGGTTCAGTTTTCATTGTAAAATGTTTATTATCTAAACTGTATACAATCATCATAAACATTATTTTGTAGACCTCAAGGAACGACAAAAGTTTTTAAAAAATACACATCTCTATAGGTATTATTGATTTTAATAAAGGATACAATCAAGTTATTTTTAGGATTAATCTAGTGGAGGAAAATCTTCAACCAAATACAGAAGAAACTCGAAGAAAAGAAACAAGAGACGCAGCTACTAGTGTCACCATATTATCTGATGAGCAGCAACATGAAGAAAACAATTTTGACAAAAATGAACTCAGTGAGGATGAAAAAGTTGAAGATGGTATTAGATTAATTCAAATTAAGGCACATACTGTTCATATTCACAGCCATTTTTACCATAATAAATAATTTAAGTTTGATTTTATATGAATCATGTTTCAATATACAGGGTGTCATCGAAACATGTGTCCGAAAATACACATTGAAGGAGATTTAGGCTTTGGAAATGTAAATTTTAAAAAGTTTTTTTTTTTAATAGCTAACTTGCAAAAATAGATAATTTTAGTAAAATTGTCAAACTGGTATAGATTTTAACCCTTAATCTGCTTGCGATGTCAAAAAGTTTATGTGTTAATTAAAAGAGGCAGTTTTTTGTAAGGGTTGGGATTTATTTTATCAATAACTTTATTGTTATTAACTTTCTGTAGAACCTGAAAACATTTTCTAAAACTGCGTACTTTTTTATATAAAAAATATATTCTTGTTGCAAATTGCATGGAGCACAATGGTTCTCGAGAAAACTAGATATAAAAATATTGCTGCAGTACTATGTCAAAGATAATATATAGCGAAACCCTATTTTTTTTGTTTGACGTCTTATGTATTCAAAATATAATTTAATTTAGCAAAACTAGTTGGGAGACAAAAAGAAGAGTTTTTTACAGAAAAAAAAAATATTAGTGGGTTAAATTATAATTTAAAAAGCTTACAATTAGTTGATTAGATTCAAATAAACATTTGACAAATCTTTTATATCTGTTTTATTATTTACAGAGTTATTGTTTTTTTTAATATGTATCATCTCCACTATTGTTCTTCTATTATAATTTGATTCATTTTCGAGAATTCTTACATTTTTAAAAACGAAAGAGTGCAAATTTTCTTTAGTTTTACAAGGTTCCCTACCAAGTGTTCCGGGGGCGTTCTTTTCGGTTCTAGACTGAGTCGTCGCATTCAGAGATAATATGGTATGAGGTTTCTTCCTCTTTTAGAATATACACAGTAAGATTATTGTGTTATCCCATTACATGAAAGTGTTTCAGCAAACAGTTAGTAATCCCACAATGGTAGATATCTGGAACTTGCGGGCTGTAGTACCTCAGCAGCCATGCGTGAGTTTGGGCCTCTTAGCATGAACGTACTGATTCTGGCCTATTATCTGTTGCAAGTCAGTTCAAGACAAGCTTTGACTAGATTATGTTTAAAAGGATGCTTGACTGTCTGAGAGACTTAAGATGGTTTGTTGTATGTTTCAGCCTGAAATACAGCGGTATGTTTTCTCAGTGAGATTATGATATCACATTTGAATTTAAGTCCATGTACGCCAGAACCTGTTGCCTTGTTAGTCTTAAATCCATTTGTTCCAGTTGCAATCGATCTAAAACAGTCTGTTGAAGATTAGGAGATGAAGTGTCATGTAAACTGGTCACATATTTAGTATGGGATCATTTACCCCATATGTTAGTCTGGTCCGTTTTAGATTTCCCAGTGAGTTCCAGTTATTGGAGATGTCAAGCCTGTATATAGTTAGTATGACGATAAACCTGTATGATATTGATCTATCCGAACACTTTTTTCAGTATTTTACCATACATAAGAGAGTAGGGGGTAACTCTTCACGTTTTTGCTGTATAATTTAAAAGTATGGTAGGTAAATGCTAAAATAATTATTCGAATCATAAAGACGACCATTTATTCAGTTATTATCTAGGATAAGAGAGCCATATAATGAAAATAATCAAGTTAATAACAAAACTTTATTGCATAATTGAATTTTTTTAATGTTGCCAAACGGCAAACTGAAGTTGATGGGGGAACATCAATCAGAAAAAAAATTATGAAGTCATTCTTTTCCATCATCAATAATGAACTTTAAAGTTTTGTAAGTATGTAATAGGTACAAGATGAGTGCAAAATAAATGTTACAACTACACTGAGAAATAACTATTGTATTTGATTGTCCATGTACGTATTTTATCTAAAATGAAATAATAATAATAATTAGTTATTTTTCAGAGCAGTTGCCCCATTTATTTTGCAACCGTCGTATATGTGTCATGAAACAACAACAATTAGCAAGTCGTTTTCGAGGTATTAATAAAAAGTGCAGATTTAGCTATATGAACAAAACCTATTTGGTTTTTGTATGTACGTATTTTATGTGAAACCGACTGTACGTATTTTTCGTTGACCGTGTATAAATCCATCCAGTTAATTTTGACAAAATTAGGCATTAATTGGCCTCATTTATAGTCTACATTCTTATTATTAACCGTTTATCTACGACCAACTATAACTGCATTGTTGTGAACTATCCTTAATTGATATTTTTTTATTCGCTCCGTGCGCGACAGCAGCGCCAATTTGTTTTGGTATTAAAGGAGTATTTCTGCCTATACTGACAAATACAATTTTTAATAGAATTCGTAAATAAAAAGTATATATGTTAGTTTTAATAAAAGTATATGGATTTATAAAACAATTAAAACATTAATTTATTATTATTATATATTTTTCACGCTTAAATTGAAGAAAATTATGTATAATCATTAAAAATCAATAATAAAATATAGGCAGGCAACAGTATTTACTGGAAAATGTATGAGAAGTTGACTAAGTCTAATAAGTTGTCATTGAAGAAACCATTTATAATAGCGTGAAGTTAAAATGTATAAAAAGGATCGCTACTTATATTTTCATTTTTGTTCTAAAGAAAACATAGAATGAATGATTAAAGAACATCGTAAAATGATAATTTATTGTTTATTTAAAAACTTTCTAGTTTCTGATGTCTACTATTTCCAGCATTCCTGTTATTATCACAAAAATAAAGGTAATTTTTCTTCTTATTGTACACCTATCCATTTATTTCTTTGATTTAATTTCCACTTTGTTAGTGAAATTTGTTATATAAGTTTCACTGTTTTTTTTTGCTAGTATTTGTACAATTTTCAACACAGCAACTCCGGTTGCTTATTGTGTTGTTTTTACCTACTTTTTTGAAAAAAAGTAAAATGGATACGTGTATTTGATATGCCAAAATTACAAAATATCCCCCTAAAATGCACGAATTATCCGCAGCTAGCGCTAGTATCGCTTTTGCTTCCCTTTCCATGACTTCGTACGGAGCGAATAACGCTATAAGTAAATTAACACTTTTTCATTTTATTAAAAATTTGGTCGCTCAAAAAAATCTTGTAACGAACTCTTATATTAAAAGGTTATTAACAAACTAGGTCGTTAAATAACTATAACCTTTCTTTATATACCTACATCTGTATTTCACTGATTCAATTTATCTGTGAGACAAATGCTGAACGTAGCATATGTTTGTGAAAATTAAAACTGCGAATTATTTAAGCAAAAAATTATTTCAACATTGAAAACAAATCCGGCCCTGTTTAATTACGTAGCATGGTCGGAAAACGACTCAATGCGGATGCTCAGTAGTTCTGCAACGAGGAGCATGTTTGTGATAAATGTTTGACGATTATGAAGACTAGAGATAAGGAGACGAATAGGCATACCCAAAATACAGCCCCAAAAAACAAACTTTAGTTGAGCTTTTACAATTCACCGCAAGAGCACTGGTGCTGCTAGTGATGATAAAAATACATGGCTTCTTATGGGAATTTTATATAATTTTGTGAAACAAAAAAAAATTAACTTGATAAGTAAGGTTTGCATGTTTTAATTTTAATTACATAAAATACAAATTAGGTAGGTATGAGACAATTTGAAATGTTTGTTAAATAGTGAAATTTGGTAGGTACATTTTTGTGGCTAAATCTAAATATAGTTTTAAGAGCAAAATAAAACACAATTATAATAAAGCATATAGGGAGATTTGGGAATGTACATGGTATTGCCTCTTCCTTTAATTTTGGCCTTTCTCCTTTTATTTTGCTAACAGTGTCATCAGTAAAAGGAGTCTCATAATATTTGGAAATATCTTTTAAGAACTGTAACTCGCAAACAGCATCATCTCTAGAAACTGCTTTATCAGCCGAATGATATGCTGCCACTATTCCAAACTTTTAGGATCCTTTAAAAAACATTTACAATGACAAAATTGGGGTTCAACAAAAAAATAAAAGTGGTAACTCTTCATCAAACATTAAAACTCTGAAAGAAACAAATTTTTCTTTTCAAGTAAGGTAAATTTAATATGTAATTATTGTTGTTTGTAAGTCAGGATTTATAACTGTAAAATTTTATATTATAGAAATTTGTAATAAAATTAACTACACTCCGTAAGATACGGGTTGTGACTAGTTTACAATAATATTCTATTTAAAAATAAATACATTATTTTACTTACACTAGGAGCTTCAAAGAGACTTTGAATTGATTTATCTTTGAGTTTTCTTTCGTTTTACATTTTATTTATATCCAGTTTTACAACTTAGAACGAAGTAAATCTTTCTTTGATGTTTTTTGTCACTCATGTTACTTGTACGCAAGTACTTTGTTTCACATTGTTTTGATTCTTTTTTCCATTAAAAAAAAAACACTTTGACATTAACTTGCATAGAAAATAAACGTCATTAACGTACGACGCGACAACTACAATCAATTTGACGAACTTTATAAAATGAAGGCCGGAAATTGTATGACATCTCCCTCCGTCCCTTTTCGCCTCTCTGTACGATAAATTTTATTGCAAACTTAGAACAATATATTCTAAGATTGCAAACTTTAATATCATGGATGAAGTTGTTATTGTGGTAGATAGATTTAAATTTTATAACATCTTCGAATTCCAGGACTATTCTGAAATCAATGGGAATAGCTTATTTCAGGTGTAAAATCCTCATACAATATTTACAGCTGCCTGGATGATAAATTAAAACAATGGATAATGTATCTGTCAACTAATTAAAATTATAGCTTACCAATTTTTTATATCTGTCACGTCAGATGACAAGTACTTGAAAATAGTTTAAGTTGAGAGAAATTAAACTCATAAAATAATTTAATGAGAAATATTAATTTATTCCAAAAAAGAAGTAAAACGAAACGTAACATGTTTAAAATTTCAAATAATGTTACGACTCGTGGACAAGGTGAAAATATTCCTTCAAAATTTGCAAACATTAAAGAAACGAAAAAGAGTCCAAAACCTGGTACATCTTTTGTCAAACCTGGCCCTTTATCGTATAAGCGTAAAGTTTTAGGGCAGTTAAGCATACAAAATATAGTAAACAATGAATCTGAATTGGTAACGTATACCGACCAAAGCGAATCTCAGGAAAAAAGTCAAGATTCATCAGAACAAGGTTGGTAGAAATTATTGAAGTATAACTAACAAAAAATATCAAGATGATGTAGATAAATATTATGTGAGCGGAGAGATATTTTTTTTTAATTAATTTATTTAACGTCGACCTATTTCTAACTACGAGGTTTAATCACCGACGCTGGTGAGCACGCTATCCTCAAATATCAGAAATTTTGCCGGAACCTCTGGTGTGTCTACTAAGAAGTAGGGATCTTTAACGAGCTAAACATCTATGGACGCGGGACTAAAGAATTTACATCTCCGAAAGATGGCACACTCCACGCTATACCTCGTAATCATTGATATAATGCCTGCTAGCTGTGGTATGCAACTATGCGGGCAGTTTGGACTTTAAAGATACTTTTCTTGAGATAGTGACTCACTAACACTAACTACGAGCGGCTCTGCTTGACTGCACATATCGATGTACGATAGTGAATCTGCTACTCTGGGTCGCTACCATAATTCCTCAATTTTGTTGGTAACTCCTATGTTATTTAATGTATTTGTCTCTTTTAAACTTAAATAACATCACTCGGTTTGTTATAAATTACTCTATTTAACTTTGAATTGGTTAGAAGTTAGAACCAAATATATAGATAGAAGCTTAAAGTTTGTTCTAACAAATAATCCATTTCTTATCCAACATTAATCTCTTGTATAGTTTTTAGGCAAGCGTGAATAATTTTATTAAGAAATGAAATAATATATCCGTTAACAATCCGAAAAATCCGTTTCCACAACCCAAAGGGGAAAACAAATCATAGAAAACTTGAAGAAGCTGAGAAAAAAAGAAAAATGAATGCGCCTGCCACTATTTGAACGTGGATCTTCGAGTTTATACTTTGATGCTTTATCAATTAGGCTACTGTGGAACATAGTAAGGACAGTCGAATTGGTAAATGTCAAGTTTGAAAACATCAACATCATATTCTAACTCCTCTAGTTGGTACACACATTCTCTACTGCCACAGATCTCGCCACTCTTAGTATGTACTAGAATTTATGAAAATATTTTAAAATATCTAAGCATGTTGTCTTTCACACCGATACTGCATTATTGGCTTGAAGCAGATATTAGAGAGTTGGGGAAGAGGAGCATGTCTATACCGACTAGAGTTGTTCGAATCTGATATCTTCAAATTTGCGAATTAAATTATCGTAGCTATGTGCTACGGTAGCCTAATTGGTAAAGCATCAAGAAGTAAATTCAAAAAACCAGGTTCTATCCCTGGCCTGCCCACGCATTTTTTTATTTTACCTTTTATAATTTTTCTTTACTCCTATCCTCTTAAGATGTACCATATTCAGTGTCAGCTTCTTATTCTGCAAGTGGCACGTATATCACTTCTGTTGAAATTTTTAAGTTTTTTGTTTTTAAACTATGGTCTCTTTAATTGTAGTTGCATAACATTCCTATATAGCATTGCTTTAATATGGCATCACAGTATACTCCTCCCATTTTTTTCTATGTATTGGATATAAAAAAAATAAGTTCTATGATCCACTTTGGAATCAATCTTTAATAATATCTATCCCAAAGTCTGTAATTATAATCTGTAATTATATGGATGCAGTCGAAACAGAGAGGTGTACAGTAGGTTCTTTATAATGTTACACGACCACCTGAATCTTTGTATATTCAAATGCATCTTTAAAATTTTAACTGAACATGTTTACTAAACACGCTTAGTCTGCTAGTACTAATATTTAATTTTTTTTAAGAAAAAGGCAGTGGTTCTAAGGAACAAACAGACATTCTTAACGAAGCCGCTTTCACCGAAACCCAGTCTCAAGACATGGAAAGCAGTGGAAGCGGTCCAAAAGAAAATTACTTTCGAGGGGATAAGAGAACTAATCAAAAAACAATAAAAATTAAATCGAAAGATTTTGTCACTATCATTTCTTGCGATAGCACTAGGGAAGAGGAAAGTGAAAAATTCGAAGATGAGAACGGCAATGACAAGAGTAAAAATAAGGAAAAAGTTATTGTGATTAAGGCACACACTGTTCATATTCATAATCATTTTTATAAAAGTATTTAATAACGTAGCTTTTTTGTTTTTTTTTTTTTATTCATAGTTATGTGGTAACGTCTCGTTTGAAAAATTAACTAGAAAGGATGACATTTGGGTTGCATATTTAATAAATTAAAACAGCATGAGAATATCTACCTATATATTTGTCAACAATAAATTAATAAATATTAACTATTTAAGTGACATATTTAAAGTTTTTCTTTTTTTAAGTCTATTAACTTAAATACACAATATATAAACTATATAAGCGGCTGATTATGAAGGATGTCAAAAAAATTAAGTCTAGCTGAAAATATAACTCGCTCGTATCGTGGATTTTCTTTGGGCCCACCATTGCAAGAAAAATAAATAAGGGTTTTACACAACTTTCTCCAGTTCTCATAAAGTTTTTGAAAGCCGGTGTTTCAGAAAGTATATGTATGTCTGTGGCACGAGTCTCTGCATTAGAGGAAGAATGCTTTCCACTACGAATTGCTACGTATGTAGGCCCAGGTTTCCCTTCACCATCTTTCTTTATTACAATACCTGCATAAACAGAAGGAATAAGTTTGTGTTTTTCCGCTAGCATGAATTCATGATCCGGTAATTTCACACGATAATTAAAGTACATTAATATTGGTGCTTGAGCATTTACTGCTATAATACCTAAAGGCACGCGTGCTTTGTCATCCATTGATAAAAAGAAAACTTTATCATGGCCCAAAATTGAAGCTAAAGATTCAAGGTTTCTTATCGTAACAGTATAGAATGTGCCATCGTTATGTTTCAAATGTAGCATATAATCTGGTGTGCATAGTTTAACAGGAACAGTTACGACGTGTCTCTTTCCTTTATCTGTATTGACTCGTCTGGGAAGAAATCTGAAGTATAACCCTGATTGACCGATACTAGATCCCTGTTTACAAAGTTCGACTTGTAAATCGCACCTTATAGTTTCAGTGCGACGTCGTTCATCAGCTGCGCCACCAAAAACATTCAATATCTTTTATGGCTTCAAGTATACCGGATTGGTTTTCTTCTACTCTACGCCGACCATCAGTATCTCGAAGTTTTAGAGCTGATGATAAGTCGGTATTATTTTTACAAAGTTTTTTACAAATGTGACGTCACGAAATGTAAGACCCCTCCCACCCCTTGTCACACAATGTCAAACTTCGTCGACCCCCCTCCCCCCCTCTGTGCCGTAATTTATGGATGACCCCTTAGTACCAAAAATCGCCACAGCTGCAGCTGTGAATACATTTATTTCTATAATAAAGATCATAATGATGATCATTGGTACCATCCTTGAATATTAACTCAGTGCGTGCAATATTATTATCCGAATTACATACAAAATTTTATATTCTGGTATAAGTTAATAAAAAAAAATAAATTATACGTGTACCAAGGCCGAGGCCTAGTCAAGGTCATTCATGAGATCCAACAATTTTTTTAACATTCTTGTTTCTGAAAAGAATAGCCCTCTCAATTCTTCTTTAAGGTGGATGGGAAGGAGAATGTATCTATACCAACAAAAGTCAAAATCTGATTGACCTCAAATCTATAAATTCGACTGTCTCAGCCATATTCTTCGATGGTCCATTTTGTAGAGATGCCGACGCACCTTGTTTGGAAGTTTCTTGTTGCAATACCTGGTCGATTCATTAATATTTTTCTTGGCTTTTACAGATTTTCTTTGGGGATGTGGGCTGTATTTTTCATAATTTCGTAGGGGGCATTGGGAATATATATTTTCATATTTTCTATTTCAGTTTTCGGATCTCAACTGATTTTCTCACTTGACTTTTCTTTGAAATTTCGGTTTTGTTGTCCATTGATTTTCTTATCATTATAATTAGGGATAATGTCTGACAGCACTCTGTATATTCAAGATATCCTAGCTGAAATTTTGTGTATTTTGCTATTTTAACTGCACATTTAACCTTTGATTTAATATTTTAATCCTGCATTAAAAAAGTATAGCGTATTTTTGTGATACATCTTGTATATCTATTTTAAAAAGTTTTAAATTGCTATCGAAAAGTAAAACATTCCGATCAAGATCGTGTCGATATTTAATCACCGCTTACAATTTTAATTTATCTAAAATCCGAAAAACTTTAAATCCTTGCCATTTTTTCCCAATATCGACTTATAGACTTTTTTAAAAAAAATCTCAGTATTTAATTTGCCAACTAGGGAAAGATAGATAAAAAAAAATAATCTGTAATAGTTATAAAACTTATATAATTTATTTTCCAAGACCCATAATGCCATGATTTTTTGAATTTTTGATGTAATTTTCTTCATATTTATGGATATTTAATTTTGTATTCAATTAGTAGCAGCGTCTACAAGATGATTAATTATTAGTTATTCTTTTGTCTTAAATTATACTGTTTTTACTAACACGAAAATATTTAAACCCTAATATATATTTAAATAAATATTTCAGCTTTTCTACAAAATATGAAAAAAATTTCAAAACATGTCAATTTTAATAATTGTGGAATTGTGGAAGGAACATCTTCCCACCATATCATCAAGTCTCATACGTCACTCCCCTCCTCTCTGCCACTGGAATTAAATTTAAATAGGAAATGTACTTAATATGACAGTATGACAAATCATTGAAAAGATAATGTTATGGACAATTCAGTAAATACTACTGTTTATTAGGGGGCGTCTATGAATTACGTGAGGTATTTTTAAGGATTTTTTAATCAATTAAAAAAGTATGAAATATTGTTTCTGTTACAAAATTTAACATTTATTCTGAAATATTTGCTTGGAAAATTATTTTGATTATACAAGAGTTTCGTATAACTTTTATTTGACTTAATTTTGTACTAAGATAAGTTCATTTTCGTTCAAATAATCATTTATTACATTTTTGTAACACTATTTAAGCCTTGTTCGATGATCCACAGATTACTACACTGGATTGGCAACCCATTATCATTTATTAGGTTCTACACATATTTTGGGATGCCCTATGTAACTGGAGAAAATTGAAACCAGAGTGTGTTAAAAATAAATCAAGTTTCTTTATTTGTTTTATTTTTAAGAAGATCATGTAACAGACATCTCGAGCAAGACATACCTAACTCTGATTTTAATTGTAGTAGCGACATAAATTGTAATTTTATACAAATTGATAGAATGTTTACAAAACAAAATCTGTAAAATAGAATATTAACTAATTTACGGAAAATTCTTTGAGTAGTAATAAAAGCAAAATTGTATTTTTAAATTTGTAATTGTATATGGTTTGTTGAATGTAGTTACAAGATAGTTACTTACACATTTACATAGACTTTGGCAAAATGTTTTTTTTTAACCTTTTATAACTGTTTTATAAATTTTAAGTTTTAAGGTTATGTTACATATCAAGTTTTTAATGTTTCTAATGATAACAAACTAATTCTACATTTTCCAGAAAGAATAAATGAAAAAGTAATTATAATAAAATAACAGTAGCTATCAAGGAGTTATCTAGATTTAAACATAATGTGTGACCCAAAATAAAGTCGTTTTTGGATGAAAAGTAAAAATTACTATTATTTATATAGCACACAATACTTAATTTTTATGTACTGTGCGTTTCCTATATTTTTTTTTATTCAGAAACAAAAATATTTATACAATATGTTTTTTTTACCAATTTCTTGGAGTTTTATTTAATATTTTGGTTAAATTATTGTTTTTAAACGTGTCGCTTTAATAAAAACAACTGTACCTACCTAATACAACAATTAAGCTATATCAATTATTTCTACAAAATAAACTAAGATTAATTTTTTCTTCATTGTGGTTTATTGTATACAATGTCGGCTAATGAACGCTTTTCAATACGCTTTGTTAATGTCAAAATGAAAAAAAAAAACAGAAATATAGCATTAGTGCGAAACAAGTAATATCAACGTTGCCAGTTTAAACCAGGCGGCCGCGTGGAGATATCTCTCGTTGTATGCCTATATTGATATTATTCGTTTTGTGCTCGCCCTAATGCTACTTCTCTGTAGTTTTCACTTTGATATTAGCAAAGAGTAGTGGAATATGACTTTTCGAATACAAATTTTTTCGATGCAATTGTTTTACGTAATATTTAAAGTTTGGCGTAGCTATCATAGTGCAGATCGGTACAGAGCACCGGGCCTCGGAGAAATTTGAGGCCCCACAAGAGCTCTCTGATAATTATATAATTTTGTTATTGTATTCAAATTAGTAATAATTTTAAAAATTCATGTTTTTAAATGTCTAAAAATTATAGCACAAATTACAAAACGTTCTCAATGGAGATTGTTGAAGCCTATTTGATTTCTACTGAATTTTGTTCGTTTAAAAATTAATAGGGAAAAGTGGTACATAGTGGGACAAGGTATAATACCTATAATGGGACAAAGCCATCTATTGCCTTTCATTGAACATAGATGAATTATTTATCCTTTTATGCCAACCAAATTAACACCAAATCACAGATTTTTATTTATCGATACTGCAATATAGCGAAATATCTTCCTCGTGGTAATTTCCTTTGTACTTTTATAAAACTGTCTAGAGGTGTTTAAAATTAAAATAATAATAGTTCTTATGACAGTTTAAGCTGTTTTTAAGATATGTATCTACTAAAAAAACAGATTTTCAAAAAAAATATTTTGTTTGAACAATAACAAACATAGTGGTATATTTCAGGACACTCTGTGGTAGTATATAATGGGACGTGTTAAAGTTTGAGAATGCAAAGTTTTTCTTCTCCGAAACGAGATAAGGATATATGGAATAGAGAGAGCTATCAACTTTTTTTTAGGTATTTCAAAGTTTTTTAAATGCGTTACTGAAAATTTTTCCATTATTTTTGTAAAATTGTTTCATCTTTCGTTTGTAATCGGGATTTTATAAAATATTTGTAGTTTATATTCAAAAAAATTAATTTTGACATGATTTAAATTGCTGTTCAATAGTGTACTACGCCTTGTCCCAGTAAGTACCACTGGGTGGTTCGGTTTTATCTTATTAGTATACAAATTGCATAAAAAAAAATTCGCCTCTATCCCATAGTTGATATGGAGGGGTATCAACCTTAAAAAATAAAGTTACAATTTTTTAATTGAACAATTGGAATCTGCGATTTCTTCTATACACAAACCCAATATTTTAAATTTTTTTTTATTAAAGTTTTCCAAAAATGTTCTATCTGAAATGTCATAGTTCGGATGTGACATTTAAAAATAGTTACAGAGAAGATAAGAAACTCATTTTGGGCACTTCTAAAGTAGATATAATTAACAACGTTTCTCTATAAAAATCTCCACCATTTCCTAGTTTAAAATTAGGTTACAACTTTTTATGTGAAATTGTTGAAATCTAGGAGTTTTTCTACATACATATCCAAAATTTCAAGTTTTTTTTGACAAAAATTTCATTCAAAAAAAATTTTTTGTGAAATAATTTAAAATTTTGGGTATATATGTGAAAAAAATAGAAGACTGCGCCAGCGCGAAGTGTGGCTGAAAAAAAGCAAACTTCAAATGTTGCACAGTATTCCAAAATTGCCAGGGGAACTGCCTGAATGGGGTTCCTCGAGTTGAATCCGAAGATGAAGAAGAACAGAACCGTTTCCCAACAGAGTCCTATGGAGAAGATATTGGAGATAAAGAAGATGAAAATGAAGACGAGAATAAAGATTCATAGTCAACAGTTGTCGCAAAACTGATTTCACGCTCAATTTTGAAATTGCTTTAACATTTCAAGGAAAATAGATAAAATAGTAAAGTAATATTAAAGGGAATTTAATTCTCTACAACCCTATGGTCGGCATTTATTTTTGGGTGCATCGTTGAAGAGTTATCAGGTCAAAGAGAGCAAAATTTGTGAAGAATTTTTTTTTTCAAAATTACAGACTTTCAAGAGCTGATATATTGAAAACTATACAAGATATCAAAAAACTTGATTGAGTAAAACTTTTAGCCAATTTAAAAGCTTGCATTTTATATTGAATGATCATGTCGCTAGAGGACGCATAGTTTCCGAGATATAAGCGAAAAACCCCGAAAATGGGACCTTAAGACACCCCTCTCCCCCTACTGGCTCAAAGGCTACGGGCAAAGACTTTTGATATGTTCACCTCCTAACTAGTCCAAACAAAGTTACGAATTCAAAAATTGTGTTGCATGCATTTCCCTCTGTACTTTTTTTGAGCATTCGCTGCTTGAACTATAGATGTTTATGTAACAATTTTATATTTATCATATAAATTATTTTATAATTTCACTATAAAAATATTGTATAAACTAATTTACGTAACAATTCACTTTAAGAGGAAACAATAGTGCTTTTTTCAATTTTATTAGAACAAATTAGCATGCCAGAAATAGCAATATATATTTAGTATCAATAACATATAATCTGTAAACCGAAAATTCTAAAGGTACTTTGCTGCGTGGGAAATGAAAACAGTTATTCTTTATTTTAAAAAGCCTTTGTGTATTTGAAATGATTAAATATATTCGAAACATGTGGAACAAAGCGAAGATATGTCGATGTATAAAAATACGAATAGCAAAAATCGTCGATAAAATGCTATATATACACAAAACAGCATTTGAGACAATATTATTCCCAATTGGCACCTGGAGCAAACGCCTCAAGGCACATTTATTTCGAAACGTTTTTAGCCTACAACCTTTCTTTAGCGCTCTTTTCCGTGTTTGTTGGCACTACAGGAGATCCGGCGTAAAAATAAAGTAGAAAAAAGTGTTTACGGATCTATCCAAGGATTTGAAATGCTGGTTAGCGTGGCATAATATGTTTGACGATGGGAAGACAAGGTTTTTCTATTTTCTCCCGGAAAAATATATAAATTTTCTCAAGGTCTCATACTTTTTCATGATGACGAGGAATTTCCTCAGGGACGACAAATGTCGAATAAGTAACGGTTTAGAAATTCTAGGTGTGTGTGTGTAGCACCATATTACTTAATTATTAACGGTTATATCATTTTTATAAAAATAATATCCTTAAAATTAAAAAATATTGTACGAAAAACTAACCTTAAATTCTATAAGGTATACCTACGCTACAAAAATATTTATGTAACTTACGACTTACGACATCAATAAAAAGATTCCTATTCGATCAGTTTTGTTAGTTATCCACATTCAAGAAAACCTTGTAAATATGACAATTTTGTTACTATAGTAATAAAATACTGCTTAAGCTGATAGTATAATTATTAAATATTAGAGTATACATATAATGATTTTAATAACAGTAGTAAAAACTCAGGTATTTTGATAACTGTAAGATAAAAAAATATTGATAATAATGTAATCATGTAATGCAATCATGTAACAATTAAAGAATTATGAATTATTACAAGAATCTAGCCTTTTGGTTTCATGAAGTGCCATTATTAAAAAAAAATATAACCGTAGTAACAGTACATTAGGTAATAACAATTTAATCATTAAATATACAGATTTATACTCTATTATGTCAATTGTGTTTATATTCATCTATAGGCAAGTTTGTGGCTTCGAATCCTACACCAGACCATGTGGATTTTCAATTAAATTGTATGGTTCGTTATAGGATTTGATGTGTGTCGTATTAACAGAAATTCAATTTATGTTGATATGACATCCAGATTATAAATCGTCATGCGTTACCGTCTCGATGATGGTGGGTGAAGTTTTTAAGTCGCATTGGAGCGCCACGGCAAATAATAATAATAGCCGACCCTTACCCTACACAAGTCGCTCAGTCGGCTTCACTCGTTATGGGGTGAATTAGGGAGAGTATTATTATTATATTTTACATTCATAAAAATACACACAACCAAATTTATACGGAATCATATATTATTTTTCATAATTTTCGATATGTAACATAACCACAATGGTATTTTTTTGTTTCTGAAATGAAATGAGTTTTAAAATTTAATGCCCTCATGTAAGCTTCTATTCGCCTTGGCATGCTTCTTATAAAATTATCAACATTATTTTCCCATTCTGCTAATGCTGCATCTATAAGCTATACGACATATAGAGAATGTCTTAAATTATCTAGCCACTCAGCTGGTTATAGCACTAAATCAACATACCTCCGACCGGTTGAAGTTTGTTGAAGTGGTAACAATCAAATTTTTGTTCCCAGCATAGCATTACAGTTCCTCCTTGATATCTTGGGACAAATCTGGCAGCCTGGAGTCTCGCTCGTCTTCCTGGAGCTCTGAAAACCCGAATTCGATGGTCATCTGATCTTAGGACAATTTTGGTCTTATCCCAAAAAAAGAACGTTTTGCCCATTCTCAATTGTCCAGTTTTGGAGTTCAAGGCACCAATTTAGCCGGTCAATTTTATATTGCCCAGATAACTGTGGAACCCATAACTATATCCATCCCACTGTACAACCCTCGAGCACGAAGTTTTTTTCTTGAGTTGTCAGTGCAGCTCTGGTTGAGGAATACTTGGATTTCTTCTAGCAATTTGGCACACAAAGCGGTCCTGTTGTTTAGTTGTGACTCTTTGACGACTTTGCCTTGGCCTGTTTTTAAGAATTCCTAGTTTCAAGTACCTTGCATATGTTTTCGATACAACACCCCGGATAACGCCTAGTACCTCTGGTATGTCTCTTTAGGGCATTCCTTGTACATTGAGAACAATAATTCTTCCCCTCTGCACATCTATTAGTTCAACATAAGGAATTTTGTTGTTTTTTTGGACCGAAATAAAATTATCGGTGAATCGTGATTTTACTACTGAACATAAAATTCACAAGATAATAAATCGCAGCATTTGTTTCTTCTTTATTATCATTTTTTCTTAGAACAAAAAGCTTTATCTTAAAGATAGATACTAAATTCCTTACAAAAAGTTTATTCAGAAATACAGAGTGATTCCATATAAGTTTGTGTGTATGTTATATTGATACAAAATTATTATTTATTATTGTAAATTATATTTACAGAAAATAATGATCCATACTTTTTTGAAACGGTGTGTGAATAGTGTAACTATTAAATATACAGATTTATACTATGTTATGTCAATACTATTTCTTCTTTTTACATTATCTAAAAAAGATAATATTTTAGTAGAAATTAAGTATTAGGTAATTGTAGTGGACTATAAAAACGCAGCGGAATTTTCAATCTTATTTACGGCGAAACAATTAATAATGGTGTTTGTTTTAAAAAGAAAATATTAATTTATCCTTTTAATTAAGCAATTGAAAGAAAATTGGGATTAAAAAACCATTTTTGATGAACTTTACCGCCTAAATTCGCTCTATAGAATAACTACACATTGTTCCAACGGTGCCAAATGTTTTTTAACCGACTTTCCAGCCTCCATGATAAACCTTCCACGACAGTAAAGCCCAAACATCCTCTATTAGGCGAGCCTGCGACAAGTTTGGAGGATCATCGTTTCTGGGAACAAAAGGTATATAGTACTATCGCAGCCAGTTTTGGGTGTTGTCAAACTGAAGTAATTTGGAAAGACAGTTATCAATATAGCTCCGGCTATTCAAAGCTTTGCCTTCTCACTCTTCCCACAAAAACTATTTATTGCGCACCGGACAAAAATTGTATCCGAAAATTTCTCTTTATGTTTATATTTAACATTGTCATGACATTTCTCTTCGTTGTCCATATAAATCTCATCGTTTTCCTTTCATTTTAGACTTACTTAAAATTATTTTTCGATGGACAAAGTGCATCCGCCTTAGTTGACAGCAGCATCTTGGTACGAATCCCTTAAGTGTATTTGGGGCACTTTCAATATCTAAGACAATTCCTCTTTAATTCCAAGGATAACGTACTCTTGGAAGTACCGTACTGGCAAGTCAGTCCCCTCGTTGATATATCCCAACTTTGTTTTCTGCTCTTCTAACCAACCTCTCTGCCCTGTGTGCTGTAAATATTGGTTGTCTTTTTTGGATATTCAAACATGGTCCGCTATTGTTTGGTGAATGGTTCTGCGGGAAAAATTCTCATTCTGGAATATTGTGGTACCCGCCCAACCAAGTTTTTAATAAATGTTTATAATTTATACATCTTAAAATAAATTTTTAAATGTAAGCCATTTTTTTGTTTCCAAATGCAACTTGTTATTACCTATATTTTGGTAAAATTAAAGACAGTGAATCTTGTGGACACGTTATTTTAATAGATTGTTAGATAATATGTTCAAATTTCCGTTCTTAATTAAACTTTATAGTTTTAGATGAATACAATTATATTTATTCTATACTCAACAAAATCAAATATTGACAGAAGAAAATATGATCTTTTTTAAAGAAAACGTTTAGTTGAGGGCAACAGATGCTTGTCCATACTCATGATGGATGATCCGTCGCCATCGGATTTCCTCTTCATTCTCCTTGTTTCGTTATTGGAAAACACTTGTGGAATTAGTTTTCTCATGTTTTTCTTGTGATAAACTGTTTACTTTACAAAGAGAGAACCTAAAAGCTTTCAGGAAGCAATCATGATGCTTTTTAGTGAAAAATGAAAAAGTTGTTTGAGCTTGCCAACGTAAATTATTTTCTTGGTTTCACTATTAGCTATACAGGGTGAATGCCAAGTTGGATACTCTTTTAAGAAGTCGTTAAAATAAACATCTTTTTTAAATAACTTGTTTTAAAAAACTTAAAAATAATAATACAGAATAAGTCTGTTTATGTTTTTATCTTTTCTTTTGGTTTTTCAAATGAATCACGATTCATTGTGAACCGATTACTGTAATTGAGTCGCGTGTTTATTTGAAGTACCTACCTAGTGAATTTAAATTGTTCAGTACGGTAAATTGAAAATTGAGTAGGTTTAGAAGAACATATTTTAAATGTTGTCGACAAATTTACGGGAAAATCAATTATTGTATCCCTTTTACGTTCAACGTATTTAAGTACTACAACTTGAAGATTTACCCCATAGAGTTCAGTTTTGTATATGGTTCTTACTTATGAATGCGATCAAATATTTTTTACGAAAGTTCTACACCTTATTTAAGTTAGACAGGACCGTATTGGATACATTTTAGAATAAATTAATGTTTGTTTTTGAGTTTTTTTTAACTTTGTTTATTTTAATGACTTTTAAACCAAGTTTTTTTTTGTTTTAATTCAAAGATATCGCAATAATTTACACATGAGAACAATTTCAGTTAATTATTTTGTGATAATTTTTGAATGCTGGTTATATCAAAATTGAGTTTTAGAATTTCGTCGATTCTGATTCAAAGCTTCTTTTAATCTTCAACTTATTACAATAAATTGTGACACTATGTATACATTAACTCTGTACCCTTTTTACAATTGCTTGTTGTCGTAAAAATATGTAAACTGAATTATATACGAACAACGAATCAAGTCATTGTCTTGTTAATGTTATCGCTTCAATGTCGTGTGAAAATACAATGCTTAGCTTTGCCTTACTTTGCTTAAATTTGCCTAACTTTAAAAGCTAATCTCTAATTGAAAATTTTAGCATTGGAACAAAACGATTTTTGGGGAAACACGATTTTTCAATTGCACAAAAAGTACTGTTTTGTTTTGTTTTGTTAGAAAATAACATTGGAGATGTCATTAATAATATCTCCATCCGTTGCAATTATAATTTTTAAAATTTATTTTTGTTAAAAATATAACAAATAAAAATGGATTTATTCAGTTTTCCTCTAATCAAAACTCAAAACTAAGGACACTAATATAGCAGGAAAAATCACTCAAAATAAAGAAATATATCTTATTTATTTTCCTCTCTACTCGGGACATTTGTATGTAACCCCATATTTTATTAGGTAAAAGTTTATACACTAACTAGTAAAACGTACGTATCACTAAATATATCCTGATAACTAATAAAAGAGTCTTATAAAAGTAACAAAAAATATAACAAAACCCACTAAAAAATCTGTCAAAACTCAAACACGAAAAGTGAACTGCTTTACGTTTGGTTTAGGTGTTTCGATTTCAACCCTTGACCATTTGATAGTTTTTCGAAACTCACAAATTATAATCGATACAATCTAATCAACGAGAGCATGAGCTATCATGTTCTTGTCAAATTATATTTTTACATAACTATTAATATGATGCATTTTATAGATACCTAATAGGTAGGCATACAAAATTCAAATGATTATTTTATTATCGAAATAAATCGAGGAATCCTTTAAATTATAAAATAATCGATTTAGAAGTTTGCAAGTTTTTAGGTAAAATGTAAACAAAACCGTTCGAAATAGGAAAAACCATAAAATAATAATATCTATTGTATCCCCTTCTGTCTATGACGACACAAAGAAATGTATGATTTGGAGTGGCTCCAATTTGGACAGATCGCTCTCTTCTATAGTACATTTGGATTTTTTTGAATATATATCAAGGTTTTATCCTCTTCCTTACAGAATCTGCACTCACTAGCTTCTACTAGTCCCAGTTTACTATTTTACTTGTTTACTTTTTGTGCTGATTTTACACTCGTCTATTTTTCTTTTTTAATTTTTAATTAATTATTTCGTTTGATTTTCATGAAAAACTTACGTTATACGCATAATACGAGCAATGAGCATTCCTTTTTAATTTTGATATCAAAATCCCATTTAATCAAACAAATTCGACATTTTGTTATTTTATTCTCATAGATGTGTGCGCCAGCTTGAAAAAATATTTTGCATTACATCCGACCAAGAAATAAGCAAGTATTTTTCTATCTTCTAAGGTACGTCCCAGTTGCAGTCAATCTGGAAGAGTATATTAAAGGATAGCTGAGGTGTCATGTGGTCTGATTCCATATTTAATGTAGGATAGTTTACCTCATTTTGTTGTTCTGGTATATTTTATTTCCACTTGTTGAATATATACAGTCTATATGTACTTATTTTGGCATCTACCTTTATAATTAAGTCAGGGAGTGAGAAGTTTTGAATGATATCCATGGAGGCTGTCGGTGTTCTATTCAATTCTCCTGCAATAGGTGGATTACTGGTTTAATGGTAGTTTAATTTTGGCCTCCAAACGGTCTCCTTGGTTACTATCTAGGAATAGACACAGATATTTTACTTGGTTTGTTCTGTTTGGCAATCCTTCAAACAAACGGAGTTTCTAAGATCTCCAACCTTGTCCATAATAACTTTTTCCTTTTTATTAGTTTGAGAAAACATTAACGATATGAAAAAGTTTAATGAAAATTAAATCCAAATAATTTGAATCGTTCAGATCGTCCAAATAACGTACTAAAGTTTGTGAGAGTAGGATCCCAATAGCCTGAATTACGATCGAGTAATTATTATTTGGTATGAGAAAACGTTATATAAGATAGTTTAAGTACTCAATCTATTAAGGTGTTTAACTTGTTTGAACGGAATTCAACGTATTTATTTTTAACGACCACGTATAAGATCACCTAATTAATGATATTACCAATAACCAGATAGTGGCGAGTATCAAACAGTATTTTGTTTTAAATTCTGAAACTTCTTTATCTATCTGGCTTTAGAAATAATTATGTAGCCATTTGAGCATTAATAATTCTTTGTGACTGTGCCATGTTAAAAAATCCTTAGTCTCATCACGTACATGAGTTGAATTTCCTGCAGCGAGACACCCTCTTTCTGCCGTGCATTTTGCATGAATTCTCGTCAGATGAATATCATTGCACGCCAGTTCCAATTCGACAAGACAGATTCACTTTTTCAATTTGCTTTATGTATTTCATACCGTGCCTACCGAATAGAGGATAATGTATACACGTGTCTAGGATTTCTTTATCGTCTAACATATATGGTCTAAATAAAGAAAATCGCAAAGAATTATTTCCACTTTTCCTAAAACAGTTGGAAATTTGATATTACAAACTTAATTGAATTAATATTCGGTTATATTTTTGTTTTTAACCGACTTCAAAAAAGGAAGAGGTTCTCAATTCGTTATTAAGGGGGTACCTCAGGGGTGATCCCTTATAAATTTGGTTAAGATGTGGTGATGGCATCTGCACGATTTTACAGTCGGTTTTTTAAAATTACTTTTAATACTTGTTCCATCACAAATCTAACTAATGCAATCAAATAAATATCTGAAAATATCTGAAAATATCTGAAAATATCTGAAAATATCTGAAAATATCTGAAAATATCTGAAAATATCTGAAAATATCTGAAAATATCTGAAAATATCTGAAAATATCTGAAAATATCTGAAAATATCTGAAAATATCTGAAAATATCTGAAAATATCTGAAAATATCTGAAAATATCTGAAAATATCTGAAAATATCTGAAAATATCTGAAAATATCTGAAAATATCTGAAAATATCTGAAAATATCTGAAAATATCTGAAAATATCTGAAAATATCTGAAAATATCTGAAAATATCTGAAAATATCTGAAAATATCTGAAAATATCTGAAAATATCTGAAAATATCTGAAAATATCTGAAAATATCTGAAAATATCTGAAAATATCTGAAAATATCTGAAAATATCTGAAAATATCTGAAAATATCTGAAAATATCTGAAAATATCTGAAAATATCTGAAAATATCTGAAAATATCTGAAAATATCTGAAAATATCTGAAAATATCTGAAAATATCTGAAAATATCTGAAAATATCTGAAAATATCTGAAAATATCTGAAAATATCTGAAAATATCTGAAAATATCTGAAAATATCTGAAAATATCTGAAAATATCTGAAAATATCTGAAAATATCTGAAAATATCTGAAAATATCTGAAAATATCTGAAAATATCTGAAAATATCTGAAAATATCTGAAAATATCTGAAAATATCTGAAAATATCTGAAAATATCTGAAAATATCTGAAAATATCTGAAAATATCTGAAAATATCTGAAAATATCTGAAAATATCTGAAAATATCTGAAAATATCTGAAAATATCTGAAAATATCTAAAAATATCTGAAAATATCTGAAAATATCTGAAAATATCTGAAAATATCTGAAAATATCTGAAAATATCTGAAAATATCTGAAAATATCTGAAAATATCTGAAAATATCTGAAAATATCTGAAAATATCTGAAAATATCTGAAAATATCTGAAAATATCTGAAAATATCTGAAAATATCTGAAAATATGCACAGCAAAACAATTTTTGTTTATTTTTTGTCTACTTTTTGACAAACTTCACATTGACGTTTAGCATAAATATCATTACTCTGGTAATGATTTGAACTTTTAAGTTGCGCGACTCTCAGTGGTTTTGATTAGCATCTTGGAAAAAGAGAATCGTCATTGGTTAATGTATAGTGTTAAATAATCATTTAAATTTGTTTTGGTTACTTCATGCACAGGCGATTTCACTAAGAGTAACAATTTAAAAGTGATTGAACAAATCCATTTCAAAGACAAATTAAATTGTATGTCCAAATGAGTTATTTTAATAAATTAAATAATATTATATGAACTTAAAATATATTGAATTGTTTAGCATATAACATGGGACATTCACTAAGATGCAAGCACTTTATTTTTGATTTTATCTTGAAATACCTTGCATAAAGCTAAACAATTTGAAAGAGTTACAATGGAAAAATCAATTTCAATTTTAAAATTTCCTTTATCCCAAATTATGCAAACCATTTTTTCTGGGAAAATTCTAATCTCCCCAATGCCGAGTACATTTCAATTTTTGTGCCTCCCGCTTTAACTCGAAGACCAACGGCGACACCACCTGGGAAATTCCGGTGCAGACTTTCGCATACCAAATCCACAAAAGCCACAATATCCCTCGTTATCATAGTTGTAATTCAGAATCCCGAAGGACCATGGAATTCGCCTCAGTCGGATTTTTCTTTCGATGCCGGGACCGTGCAAATAAAGTCGAGTGTGACAAATCTAAGTGTACAAATAGAAAAAGGAGAAGGGCAAAGGAGTATAAAGGCAACCACTTGCCGAAAAAGCCCTGAATAAATCTGATCCTCGTTTGAACTCTATCCGAAGGTTTTTTCTAGATCAAAGGTAGCGCATTTTAAGCTGTAGCTATCAGATATCTTTTATATAACGAAAGTAATAAGGCGAATTTAATTTTTATAAATCTGGTAATAAATATGTAACGAGTCTGTAAAGGGGTCATGTCATATTTTTTTTATTTCGATCTAGATTAAATTGAATAAACCGTCAAGAGCACAAAAGAAAATAATTTGCCTATGAAGATAGCCTAAATTTTTGACTAAAAACATATAACAACTTATAACATAGATAATAATATATACGACTATTACTAAATCCTTAGATAATATATTGACAGATAGGCTACCCCTGTATAAATCTATCTATACAATGTTGATGTCGCTCTAACAAAATCATTGTTTCTTTTTCTAATGCAGGCTTTCTCCCTCATATTAGAATCTTCAGCAGTAGCGTACGTAAACGGATTGCATTGGGTTATTTTAAATGTGAAAATAGTTACTGCAAATAGATTAAAAAAGTACAAAATAATGTTTTAAAAGATAGGTACGTTTTTATTGAACTGAAAACAAAATATGACATTATTGTCAAAAAATATAATAAATATTTTATTGCTTCTAAAATATTTAGAATTACAGCAAGGATTTGAAAAGCTATACAGTGGTAGAACTGAAGAAATACATAAAGCATTTAGAAAATATTCCTAATAAGAATAAAACAAACCAAAATATATTTACTTATTTAGCATAAGTAGAAGTATTTCAGGATATTAAAAAAATATATAGGAATTTAATTTACTTTTCTAATGACTTCGTTTAAAATATAAATTATCTAGTTACTTTATTTAAATTAGGCAACTTAATATTCTTATATTACTGATGATAGTTTATATTTTAGACCATGTACAAATATATACAGTATGCGTCCAAAAACTAATAATTTTTTTGATATTGCACATACTTTTTCACTCATCTTAATTGTGTCTGTAATGTTTTATCACATAAAACACAAGTCTTTTCCTAGTATAAAATAAACCCTACAAATCAAAGTCACTTTTAACACCACCATACTTGAACGAATTTAGGTAAAAACTTAAAAAATTGTCTAAAAATAACTGGAAAAATAAATATAGAGATAGAGATATTAATCTATTTCTCTCTAATTAGAATCTTTCATGCGATATCAGGGCGACAAAAAAATTGTTTACTGTCCTCTCTGTACTACTCTGAGACTAAATCTGATTCATTTGTATGTTAACTTAGTATTTGTAACAATTTGTAAACTATCTATAGTACGTACTAAAATTTATAAATTGTTTTTGAAATAATTACTTGAGTCACACTGTTGCTTGAAAGTAATATATTTTTCCGTCGACCGACCATTTATGATGTATTTTAACACACTCAAGGTCGTTGATTAATGACCCCTATTATTGAATGATTTTCTATTAATCAACGATTTTATTATAAGCAACCCAACGTACATTGCTCTTATTATACATTTATATTGACAGTTACCTATGGTATAGACAAACAAACGTACATATACATTTGAAATCAAGGTGTATTAATACTATCTGTCATTGTATTTCATTATTTAATTTCTTAAAATTCAAAAACTTTATGTAAGTTTAAAATCAAAAGATGGAAATTTAACTCCACCAGAACTGGCAGAAACTGAAACTGAAAAGTACGGTCGACGGAAAAGTTATGTAACGAACTCGTGAATTAAAATGGCGATTACCAATCTCGAACATTATCTCGATTTTTAATCGCCCTTATTGATACACTTGTTCGTTAAATAACCATAAATCAAATTATTTCCATACAGAAAAAATACTAGTCATAGGAATATGGATAAAATTGTGAAAATAAACTTTTTAACATTGTTGTTTATTAAAACTATACTTGATTTAATGATTAATGAATGATCTCTCTAGAAGGAGTTTTATAAAAATGGCATTTTTTTTATATTTCAAATTTATAAAACCTTTACTCTCACTGTATGTTATCTGCGAATTATATATTTTTGTTTATATGATGTACTTATTGGGGCCACATTCACTTTAAAAAATCGTTTAATTCATAAAATAGTGAACGGGATACAGTTCACTATTTTATGGATTAAACGATTTTTTAAAGTGGAGTTGTTCTACTTTAATTTAAAAAAATACTCAACCTGTACAGTTGTTTTTTTCTAAAATTGGATGGATTATACATAGTATTGAATATAAACAGAAAATATTAATACTATTTTAAAAAAAAAGCGCTTACAATACATTTTATGCAAATGTTCTCGACATCTGGTACCTATCTAAATTAAATCAACAACGTTGTCGTATTTACCACGCCAAACGCGACAATTAAACTTTGCGTTCAAATTACACATGATTCAATTTCATAATTTTATAATATAAAATGTCTTACTTCAAAACATCAAATTATTAGTTGTAAAGGGTGTTTCAATAAAAGCACAAGATTTGAAAGTCCAATAAAAAACGTTTTTTTATACCAAAAGATTTAAATATTTATTGTAATATAATGTAGACATTTGGCAATTATGTATGGAACAACACATCTAGTAAAAGCCGCCAAGGCTTTGCTGGCACATGCATACCCTTTTTGTGAAATTTTTAATAACCTTATTGCATATATGTGGCAGTATTTCTTTGATACAGTATCTAAATTTGACTTTCAATGCTTCGATGGTCGCGGGTTTGTTGGCACAAACCTGTGACTTTAGACAACCTCACAGCCAAAAGTTCAAAAGGTGTAAAGGTGCTAATCGCAAAAGTGTAGCGACCAATTCACGTCGCAAAGCGGGAAATCACACGAGAAGGAAAAGACTCGTGCAATAAAGTGAATTTTTTAGGGGCTATATGGTTAGTGCCACCGTTATGTTAAATGTTAAACCATTCCTGATTTTATCATCCGCTGCATTGTGCAGGTCTTGCTCAATATTGTTCCTTAGGGTCTATAAATTATAACACTTAGTACTTAGCATGTAGATTGTTCACACTAGCTTATACAATTGTAAGTTTAGCGTCAAGAGCACGATAAATGACATTATTATAGGTGTTTCAAGTTCGCACAATTCCCACATAAAAACCAAAGAAAATATGGTATCAAAATTTGCGTACTTATAAAAAATTTACCAGAGGTCGTTAAAAAATGTGATAACATTTGATCATTAAGAGATAGACAAAGCATGAATGTTTCGTGTTTTAGCATCAAGTTGTATCCAACTTCGAGATCTAGCCATTAGAGGATTGGTGAATCATTTGACAGGTTATTATGATGTTCACGGAGAATGACAGTTATTATAAGATGCGCTTTATTTTTAAGAAAAATGATCGTTTCACGAACAGGTCTTAAAGATTGATTGGTACGGAGTCCAGCACACAGTACACTTGTACCTTGTGGTACTCCTGCCTTGATTTTCTTTCATTAAGAACATGTTTAATTCTGAAATAATCTGTTTAATATAATTTTAATAGGTCTGATTATTGTTTTGGCAATAGTGTTTCTAGCATGTTTAACAATCTTTCGTGCCATACTTTTTCAAGATTGGAACATTGCAGATCTACCTTTGAATATTTAATAGTGCCCGTGATTCTTTTTAGCAATGGACCTGATACGAGAAAGACCTTACCTGAGGTGTTTTGTCTTCTCTTTAGGTGAAGTGGCCAGGTTTCAGATAATCGAAAGTAAGACATTTGCTAATGAAACGACTGATATGCAAATATGATATACAGTGACCGGCTTTTTTAGAATTCTGACTATTTATAATCGTGAAAGCATTACGTCATGGCTTTCGTTTTTATTGGTTGTTCGTGTATGAATATTATTGGCCCTGAGGAAAAGGCTCTAGGAAAAGGCCGCTGTTCGTTAACTAAAGTCGGATTGGACTAAATTTTGATTGTTAAAGGTAAGTATTTTTGAATGTAGATTAACCAGTTTTATTCTTTGCGCGAGTTTGCGTGAGTGAATCAATTTCTTAATTATTTTTAATCTTTGCGTGAGTCATTGATTTTAAAAAATACTTTTAAATTGGTCATGTCGATATGTTTACAATTGTTTAAACTGAACCAAATTGAAGTTTATAAAAAGAAAGGTAATAAAATAAAATATGCCCCATTTAGGAGAGTCTCAATAGAAGCTTCTTTTACTCAAAAGTACAACACGTCAAAACTCTAAAATGAGGGTCTAAATATGGCAAAGAGTTCAATTAGATTACACATTGATATGCTGCTGCATAATGAATGATTCGAAATATGATTTAAATTATTTTAATTGTCTTAAACGATTAAAATCATTTATTTGAATTACTACAATATTATAGCAAAATATTTATTCATAACTCTAGTCAATGTCCAACTATTTTTTTTATGTTATTTGCTACGTACTCTGCGCTACCTTTTATTCAAAAAACTCTCACATTGAGAGACCCTTAAAAAATACGAAAATGTCTGAAATTGCCGGCCAACCGTTGGGTCCCTTGCAAACAAATATTTTACGAACGAGATTGGAACACATGGTTTCGCTTTACTTCGCGTTGAAATATGCATTGTGTCCTCTCTTTAAGTTTTTCGATTTCCATTTTCGAGTTCTACATTTTCATTTCGGTTGACTTTTTTAAAAGGAAATCTCACTTCACCTAACAGCGTCGACTTACATATTGAGATGTTTTTAGGGAGAATGTTTTGTAATTTTTAACATGAAAAAAATGTGTTTGTAAAAATAGATACATCCGTTTATTTTAACAGGATAATTAGTTTGTTTTAAAAAAATGTAATTAAGTTTTATGTTATACCAGAGATTGTCTATCGATTGATGTTTCAGGTTTATTATTAATATATATTTGGACAACAAAAAAAGAAAATTAAGATTTATATTAAATAAACTTGTTTCTTTTGGTTTTTGTTTTTTTTTTTATTTTTTTTTGTTAATTTTTTTTTAATTTTTTTATTTTTTTTTAAATTTTTTGGTTTTTTGTTTTTCTTTCTTTTCCTTTTTTTTATTGTTTTTGTTTTTTTGGTTTTGTTTCTTTTTTGTTTTTTTTTTGTTTTTGTTTTTCTCTTGTTTTTGTTTTTTTTTTGTTTTTGTTTTTTTTTTGTATTTTTTTTTGTTTTTGTTGTTTTTTGTTTTTCTTTTGGTTCCTGCTTTTTTTTGTAGGGATAGGTCACAAATCAGGAAAAGCGTCTATACTCGGAGAAACATCAAATGTTGAGTAAGCTTCCACAGTTGAAATAAACGTCTACAATCGCGATTGTTTGTTATTAAGTGGAATTTTTTGTTTGTTTTTCAAATTTATATATTTTAATTATTATTATATGAGAAAGCTTTGTATTTGACATTTTGTAAGTATTTATCACATGGAGATCATTCGGCAACATATTAAATAATTTTGTCCCTAAGTACAAGGAGCTACATTGACCAATACTTTTGTTACATTTTATTTCTCCTGTTTTCTTTTAATATTATGAACTTTTTTCATTAGATTATCTTAATTTTTATGTATATATAAGTATGTAACAATACTTTTTGAATAAATAACTGTCTTATGTCTAAGACTTCTCTCTCTTGGAACAGGCTTTCTGTGGAATACGTCTAACCATACATTATTTTTAAAGCCAATTTTTGTATTTTGTTCAGTCATTTATGGCTCCCTATCCAATTATTTCATGATTTGTAACTGACATAATGGTAAATATATTATTTTTAATTGCTAAATATCCAAAAAACTTTTTAGGAACTGGACGATAAAGAAGTCCCCGAATTTTTTGCACAACCTTTGTTACATGTGTGTCCCATTTGAGATGTTTATCCAAAGTTATACCAGGATATTTTATGGTCTCGGTTTCCTTAATTTTTGTAGTTCCGGACCTATAAATTATATTCAGAAGACAGTAACGGTGCTTAAGTTATTACTATTTTTTATATTTGGGATAAATATTAAATAATAATAATAATAATAATTATTATTATTATTATTATTATTATTATTATTATTATTATTATTATTATTATTATTATTATTATTATTATTATTATTATTATTATTATTATTATTATTATTATTATTATTATTATTATTATTATTATTATTATTATTATTATTATTATTATTATTATTATTATTATTATTATTAAATTTATTAATTAATACTGAAGAATTAATTTAATTATTAATTGATTGGTTTGGCACCCACGGCTGTGCTAGTATAATAACTGGCATTATTATTTGAAAATATAAAGAATTTACCAAAATTTAAAAAAAAATGTATTTTTAATGTTTTAAATTAAAGATTCAAAAGGAAAGACGTATTGCAAAAACGTCAACAATTAGGTTATTAATCTAGTAAATCTCTTACATTGAACTAGTGAATTCAAGGTAGAACGTTGGCATTCTAACAAGTACAACTATCACGTAAATTTTGGGTTTATATAGAGAGACTAGACAAAAAGAAAAGACTCGAGTGAGGACTGAGGTCCAGACTCTCGTTTTCAGAAACACCGTAATATGTAATAGTAAAGTTTTGTGCAGCGATTTATAAACTATTATAGGTAAATATTTTTAAATTATTTTTTAAGTGTTTTGTTTGGCGGTGGACGTTTAGACGAGTTTGTTGTTACACTAGCCTGATGTATTAATTAAACATCTTTGGTGCACTTCCAACAGTAACTTTACTTAAATTGGCATATTTTGGTTTAAAAAATACGTGGTATGGTTTGTAAAGATCTTTTACAGACACTGTATACTTAATTGAATTTAAAATAGTTCGTCTTCATATGTTGGTGGTAGGAAAAATAGCGTACCTAACTCGTTGGAAATGTATATCTTTCCAAACTACTTATATACTATACTATTGTACATAAAGAAAGACCAGTCTACAAAATTGTAGAAAACAAAAATTATTTATAAATAGTTGACCAGTAACAATTTGAGTTGAAGTATATGAGAGAAGCGACATCGAACTTAGTAATTGGCCCGAAAACACACTTCACTCCTTAAAGTTTGCAATTTGCCGAGCAACTATTTACGTAAGTTCCGCCTGGCGGCAGTTAACCATCTCAATTACGAAGTTTTTGCCTCCGAACTTTTGCGGTATTATATGTGAGGGCTAAGAAGAGGACCAAGACGACAAATTAGGTTAGCCGAACGAGTTAGAGCTCCATTACTTTGAAGAAGAACTTTTGATGGAAAATAAAAAAAAAACACGTTGTATAACGTTATTTATTCGATGGACATGATCAAATTAGTTTTCATTAATTTTAACTATAATCTCAAATAGCTAGTTTTCTAAAATACAAAAATCATATTAGATATTATATAATATAGTTTTTCAAATTTTGTTATCGCAGTAACTGTCAAAATGATCTACTCCATGTAACCAGTTACTTAAAGTTGAACAGTATGTAACTAGTTATGAAATAGCTGTTTATGAAACCAGTTACGAAATGCCTTATTTTATGTAACGAGCAGAGCGAGGTACTGCAACATAAACTAGTTACATAAAATGGTATTTCGTAACGTGTTACATACAATATTTTTTTTAATTTTGTATAAATTATTTATAAAATTGTGTTTTGTTAAGAAATTACTGACCTCTAGGCAACCAATATTACTACTTTCTTGTATTGTTAGTTGCATATGCATCATTTTATTGACGTAACATAATATTAATTATTTAATCTTAACGACTTGTAGTGTTTAATGGCTTGTTAAAGTTATTAAGTTTTAAAAAAAGTGGGTTATTTTGTCGTGTCTTGCGTTTTAATTATTTTGTGCTGATTTGGAATGGAAAATAAGGACCAAAACAACAATATTACTATCTTATAAGTTTACCCAATTTCTACTTTTAAATAAATCTGCCCTTCTTTGATATAAACTTTCAATATTAATGTATATTATTGATTTTAAAACCAAGAAAAGGTTTATTTTTATTTGTTTTCTTTCGTAACTGGTGATATAATAAATTTTTCGAAACCAGTTTCATAATGTTCAACTTTATGCAACTGGTTGCCTAAAGTAGATAATTTTGACACTTGCTGCGATTACAAAAACTGCCACTTTATATGTCAAAATTATAAAAAATTCATTATGTTACCAGTTGTGTTTAATTTTTAGTTATACTCTTAAAAATAATCTTAGTTTAATAAAGATATTCTATTCTCATCTTTAATAATTACCGATTCATTTGACATTTTTTGAAACTGTAGTGCTGTCGAAATTAGTTAATTACTCTTGATTACAAAATAATTAATTAAAAAATTTTAAGCAGTTCCTCACAAAATGTAACTTTTATCAGAATCATTAAAATATTTGAAAAATGTACTGGGTGTTTACAATTTGAAGTTTAATTATAGTAAAATGTTCTATTTAATTATTACGTTAATTTAAATGGAACACTCTGTATTTTATGGTGCCAATATGAAGGAAATTCAATTTACCTTAAAAGTTAAATAAGGTTTTCGATACCCATATCTACTATTTTTAAAACTATTGTCAATAGTTTCAATGAATCAATAAATTTCAAATATCTACTTATAGTTTTATTTTAACAAAGTTATTAAATAAACTGATTTATTCCAAAATTTGTTAGTAAATTTAAAATTTACAATAAATGTTGAAAATGATGTCAATGCATATTTTGTTTCGGTTCTCAAAAATTATTTTTTACAAAACATAAAATCTCTAATTTAATAATAACAAACGCATATCCTGACAACGAATATGTTCTTTTTTAGTGTATCTCGTTCTAAAAACAAACAGGTTTCTCTAAAGAAAATTAAAGCCATTTACTTGGACATCCTTTATTCTACTGAAAGATTTATAAAAAATTAAAATACAAAGACGTCAAAGTCTTCTTTTATATATTCCGCTAGTGTGTAAAGATTTCTACACCTGTTGAAAGACAAACCAGTAAGCAAAACATGAAAATATTGAAACAGAAACAGATGAAAAAGAGACCCAAGTGGACAGTTTTTGTTTTTTTGTTAAAGTTTTGAAACGTAGTAAATTAAGTTAAAATAAAATTACTCATTGATCATATGTTATCAGATTGTCAATATAATAAAATGCGAATATTTTTTCTATATTAGGTCTAGTTATAACTTTTTCTTAAGTCTTCTGTTTTTTATTGGGCAAATAATTCTCATAGAAGTGAGTTCAGGTGTATCTGGGAGCATCTACTATTTGTGGTAGTATCTCTGGATAATTACAAAGTTATATTTTGAAATACGCACCCATAGCTTTACTCCATAGGTCTATACTGATTTGACGACATATTTCTAGATTGGAACTTTCTTTTCCAGTAAGTCAGAATTGTTTTCTACTGGACGAGTTTAGTTATTGTGCTTTTATGTATATTTGTATTCTTTTGTATAATATATGGTTTTTCCAGTTTATTTAAAAAAGGGTTCATTCCAAATTTAGAATAATGTTTTTTAATGATTATAGACAATCCGAGTTACCACTGTATATTAGAATCTTATGTAAGGTGTGAATTCTGGCAAATATATAAATACCTCAACCGTACCAACACACTAAGAGAAAAACAATTATTCTATATAATAACTACATTTTCATTAAAAAATCCCAGGTATATTGTTAGATTTTATTTCGGGTTGTTTAATAACTTCGGAAAAGTTATGATGTTTTTTGCAGCTATACAATTTTTCATTTTCTGGAGAGAAATGTCCAGAGCAATACGTGCACCGACACGAATCTGATGCATAAAATTGCAAAGTTTTTGCTGACTTCAACCCCCTAAAGATCTACAACATTCGCTGAATGCTGTCAGGGTTGTGGTGGCCTCTATGCATAATGTAGGTTAAAGAACAGTGACGGCTCAGCGCATTTATAGTAAGTATAATAAAAAGAGAAACTACAAATAAGAAAATGTAAATACAAATATAAGTTAAGAAAGTGTAAAACTCACTCTACTATTATAGGAGTAGTAAAAATAAAGTAAACGCAATAAAATCCATTTCATCGCAATTTTCATTTTTACACGTCTTATCTTCATGTGGTTATAATGGTGGAAATTGTCTCTTGTACTTTGTACTTCTTTGACAATCTAATTTATTCGAACACAAGTATCTTTTTATTTACTCGTAACAGTCCTAACAGTGGCCTTTAATCAAGGACATGCACAATGCGTCGTAGGGCCTAAGTGTTGCGGTTAAATTATCATCACCATCAACAACAACAACAAAGATTCCTTGAGAAAGTTAACTTCAAACAAAATGTATGTTAATATGTTAGACAAGTAACAATACAAAATATTTTCAGTGATAGAAAACTTAAGCAATTTGGGCACAGAAATTCATAACAGAAGATATAAATATTGGGCGACCTTTATGAAAATGAAACAATTCTTCATTAGTGAAGACCAATAACACTAAAATACGAAGAATATTATGTTTAAACCATTCAGGTCCTAATGGTATCGAAGCATGGTGACATCGAATCATACTTAATATTCTAGATACAAAGAACTTCTGCTTATAAATAAACAACCTGTGAATGATTCGATGAAAATATCGCATCTTTAGCGGTTTTGGGTATGATTTGGTAAACAATATGGATGGAAAAATATTATTGAATAGCATGAATCAAAGTTTGCATCATATTTTGAGTTACGTCATAAACAGAATCATGACTCCTAGCTTAGTCATTAAAAATTGATTTGCCACAAATATACAACTCAACGACGGCTACAAATTAAAATTAGTTTTATATATACAGGGTGTCCTAAACCAGAATACCAATATATTTTTTAATAGGATCTTTTAATTGTAAGTTCTACTCTTAAAAATAATCTTAATAAAGATTTTCTTTTCTTATCTCTGATAATTTCCGATTTATTTGACATTTTTTAAAAATGTAGTGCTGTCAAAATTAATTAATTACTCTTGATTACAAAATAATTAATTAACGAATTTTTGGCAGTTCCTTACAAAATGTTCTAACTTTTTATCAGAATCATTAAAATATTCAATGGAATTTTTGCAATTTAAAGTTTTATTATTGTAAAATGATTTATTTAATTACTTCGTTAATTTAAATGGAATCCCCTGTATTTTATGGTACCAATATGAAGGAAATTTTATTTACGTTAAAAGTTCTATAAGGTTCCCTATACTCTTATCTACTATTTTTAAACCTATTGTCAATTGTTTCAACGAATCAATAAATTTCAAACATCTAATCGTTTCATTTTAACACTGCCATTAAATAAACATATTTATTCCAAAATTTGTCAATAAATTTAAAATTTACAATAAATTTCAAAATTATGTCCATTATTGTCATATTCTGATTCGCTTTTCCAAATTCTTTTTTCTACGCCCATATGGATATTAGCTTATCTACGCACACACTACAATACGAAAAAGTATGCTATTGCGTTCAACTGAACGAATATATTTCATATCCATTCTAGGTAGTGAGAACACTGCAAAAAAATGAAATCTACCAATCACAGTTTATATTTTGGACACCCAACTACTATTATTTTTATTACTTTAAATAAGTGACAATTCTGTCAAGCTAATCAGTATATTTTTTAGTTATTGAGATCTACATTAAAATGAGTTATTTTTGTGTAGAATCGATAAATAATAACATTTTTATTTGGTCCACATTTAAAATAAAATAATTTTTTATCAAACTATATAAAACTAATTTAATTACGAGTATTAAAACAAAAATCTTAAAAGTGTATAGAGCATCTGCCTTCAACGCGAAAAACGCGGATTCGAATCTGGGCTAGGGACTAATTCAATCTTTTAGGTTTATTTTATTGTATAAATTAATAAAATTCATAAATTATTTTAAAATTAGTAATTTTGTAAACATAACAGGCTGCCTGTTCCAATGTTACTCCTAAAAAGTTGAACGCTGTGACTGTTTTAAATTTGTGTTGTTGCGTTTTTATATGGTTATGAAATGTAGTTAAGAGGTGTCAGATACACTGAGACCTGTACACCTTCTCCTCTATGAGGCGACAAATGAATAAACTCGAGGCGTCGATAATGACCCTTCCAATCCTATCTTCCCAAGGCAGTTTAGAATTTGAAGTTGATCCAAGCAGAGCAGAGTGACCTCTTCTATCTTGTATACTCCCAAGTATAGTGCCATTGGATTGCGTTGTGCCACACATTTTGTGAATGTAGGTTTTTTTCATCTACTCTTCAAATTTTGAGATGTTAATAATAGTTTAATATGTTTTGTTTTTTTTTTTCTGTTTCTCTTATTATTTTTTTATAAAGATTTTTTCATTATCTTCCAATACAAAACTCTCAATGCATTATTATAACAATTCCTAGCGCTGCTACCACATTATAATTTCACAGGTCTTCGTGAAAACGGTCCTGTATAGCTTTTCCCATAACAGCCTCGTAATTACGTTCACGTCATGTCTACGGCACCATATCACTTTTATAAAGCGCATGGTACATCAGCATTATTGCAATAGCCGGCGTTCGACCCTTTGCACAAAACGTAAAATTCATCGACATTAGTTTATCCGGGGGATGTCCAAGGGATGTTAACTAAATGTTGGAAGCGAATTCCATTCATATTAACTTCAATATACTCGTACATATAACTAAGAGCTGTGTTGACATCGTCTAAAATGAGATTATCAGAATGAAATGATAGAATTTAGGACAGCCTGTCAATTTCCATTGCTTTTATAAACAGGGCTGGTGAGTCAGTTAAGTTATAATGTCTGATTTGCCCTGTGGAGTGTTTTAGAATCAAATATACAAATGTTAACTTACACCAACGTGAGATATTGGGATGATTCAAAATTACTCATTATCAATGGATATAATTACCTAAATTATGGATTTGATATGAATTTTTATTTGGCCAAAAATTAATACCAAAGATATCTACCATCTGATACCAAAGAGCGGAAAATATTGATTTGTAATAAGTCATTTCAAATTTGTGCATTTTGTTGGCGAGCCCTAAATTTTTTGTTAAAAATTTTTTAACTTAGGAGTTTTTTATGGCAAAATTCAAAGAAATATTTATTTTTTTTGTACTTATTTTTTAAAGCTTCTTATTTTGCAATATTTCAGTATTTGACATACATACCAGCAAATTGAAAAGAATAATATTCTAGGAATACCTGCTAATATAGCCATAACCAATAACCACACACAAATTTGGAAGACATTTTCAAATCCAAATGTCAGCCCGAGAATCCTATAACTAAGGACAGGTTGAACTAGTCAGTTTAAAAACCAAAGAGAGAAATGCAGAAGATGGTGCTAGAATATTTGGACAATTATTTTTCATATATTATTATGAAACAGGGTAACAAGAGAAATAATAAATAAGCAAGTATCGAAAAAAATTATTGCCCTCCTTTCACAGCCAAGCAGCTCTAAAGGCAATTCTCTCATCAGAAACCAAATCATAACCGGAAAAAATCTGCCTAGAAAACCTGAAAGTGTTTAGTAGCCAAAAAACAGTTAGGTCACTGTGTTCAAAGCCAAGAAGGACATCAAGGCAATTAATAGGCCGACGAATTAGCCCGAGAAGACAAATGTCATAACATGGCCCCTGCCCCGAACCCTTCTATGGAGTTTTTAAGGTTTTAAGCAAGGCATCCATCAAACGATAGATGCAAAAGTATCACGAGAATGGTGTATCCATTCTTAAGGAAGGCTAAAGAATTCATTAAAAAACCGTCGACCAACTTGATGAAAGAGCTACTGGATCAAAAACGACAAATCAGAAGAACAGCAGATCTTCTTACCAAACATTGTCATCTAAGAAGGCAGATAAGTTTCTATGATGAAGACGAGGATACATTCATACACGTCTTTTGCCACTGCTTAGGGCTGGCTAGATTAAGGTTTCTAACATTAGTTGAAGAAAAGCCAGAAACATGAACTACATGCAGGCAAAGCTACTAGGTGTAGCAAAAAAGACCAGGCTAGGTGACAAGAGTTTTTTGAGGATATTGTTGTTTTAATTGTTTCTACCTCGGATTTTGTTACTGGATATAAAAACAGTGAATCTCTACATGAACGTATGTTGTGTCCTTCGTTTGAGTTTTCTATTGTTATTTTTGATAAAAGGTCTGATATTGAGCCAGAGAAAAAATCCGCAAAAGATTCAGCAATATCAGTCGGTTTTAAAATTCGTTTACCTTCATTTTTTTTAAAATAGTTTGGGTAGTTATTTTTATTTGATATTTTCCCATTTGTTTTGTTATTTATTATATTCCAGGCACCTTTTGTTTTGTTGTTTGAATAAAATATTTGAGTATCGTAATAATTTTTCTTCGCTGCCGTCATTTTTAGACGATGATTTATTTTAATAATATTGTATCCTTGTAAAATACCTTTATCACCAGAAGATTTGTAGAGATGAAAAAGATCTCTTAAAGGGAAACCTTCATTTATAATTTCCGTAGTAATCCAAGGCTTTCCATTTATTTATATTAATATTTGATTTTTTTTTCTATGATTCTATTGGAAATTACTTTTCAAAAATATCCACAAATATATTGTAAAAGAGGCCAAACATTTTATCACATGATAAAGTATTTTCATTTACAAAACTCCAGCTTTCATTTGCTAGCAAATACTTAAAGTAAACAATATTCTGAGCGTTAAAAACCTTACGTTTCAATGCATAAGCGACATCAAAACTTTCCAAACAATTTATTGTAAAAAATGATCGCTGACACCAGTGCGTATAACATTGCATTTAATAGTTTGTGTTTCTAAATTAGAAAAAATATTGTCAATTATTGACTTTGTCTGATTTGTTATATGTGTATATTCAAAAATACACTGATGTAAACCATAAGTTAAAAAATGTTTTTTAATCTTTTGGCATTAACATCGTGAATGTTTTCGTCAAAATTTACATTGAAGTCCCCACACATTAAGAATATTTTATCACCCTTAACAATTTCAGATAATAGACAGTCAATGTTACTTAAAAATTGAGCAATATCTGGCGATGTTCGGTAAAAACAGCCTACGGTCAAAGAAAATTTATTAATCTGTAAATCTATTAGAGCATATTCAAAAATATCATCGGTTTTATTTATTTTGTATTCCAATTCAGTTTTAACAAAAATTGCGACACCGCCACCTTGCTTATCTTTTCGACAAAAATAATCAGTCAATTTATATGAATCAATGAAAATAGATATCAGTTTAAATTCTTCACACCAAACTTCACTAATACCAAAAATATCGGGGTAATTTAGTGATACGATCAGTTCTTTAAGTTGATCTATTTTATTACGGAGACTTCTGAAGTTAAGATGGCATAATGAGATATAAAACGACTTACTGTTCTCGAAAAAACTCGCAATCCTTCAGCAGCACATTTTTGGGCCACATTTCACTTTATAACATTTTTACTTTGCACTCCTGCCGTACACCTATTTTAAATGAACTATTATTGCCCTTTGTGTTTAGTTGTTAGTGTTGGTACTGTAATTATTATATGAATTTTCATTTTTGTGTATGTATCAACGACAAACAACTACTAGTAACTAGACTAAGTTTGTTTACAAAAATCGAATTGCAAACTTTACGGTGTCATCCACGTAGTCAAATTATTGTGAGAGAGTATGGAAGAGTCTTGTTACAAGGATTGTTTAGGGTTATAATTCGGTAACGTAAGGCTCTAAGGCTCACAAAATGCTTTCAAAATTATATTAGAGAAGTATATTTGCATTCTTAATGCCAATTATTATCACTTTAATGAATTTTTCTCGTTGCAACTATTATAGTAGGCAATTAATTATAAACTGTGACAACAGTGTAAAGCAAGCGTAGTAGACGTAAATACTGACTGATTCATAAAACGCATGCTCACTCCTCAGATAAACATACTCGCACTAAACATCCACCCTCTAAATTAGCAGTGGTCTCCTTCTTTCCAATGCGGCAGCCGATGCGACAGTTATGTCTGCCTAATAATAAACACAATCTGAATGATTGCAATAAATTATGAATGAATGGACTAGTCTAGAAGTTTTTCGTCGTTGGTCTGTATCAATATCTTTGTTGTTTTATTTAGGAAGTTAGATATTCTGGTTGATTTATTTCCTCTATTTTTAAGTACAGAATCTAATCTACGTTTCTCTGTTAATATACTTGATAGCTTATTACTTTTTATTGTTAACGCTTTACTTTTTATTTTTTTAATTATCATACCTTCTTTGGTAGAGTTTATTTGAAGATCGTGTACGTTTAGGAACTTATGAATTGACTGTTTGTTACAAAATACCTATTTTAAGTAAACATTTTTATATTAGACCTGGATGTTCCTGTCAACATCTGAATATTGTAGTTCTAGGTTGGTATTGGAATGGAATGTTATTTAGAAACGTTTAAAGATATGCGCAGAATTACCTAGTTTTCTTTGCAGCTATTCGCGTTTATTAATGATTCTAAAATTAAGGCACATTCCTAAGTATTTACCTTCATTTTATTGGTGATAGATGGCAGTTGTGTCCAGATGACACTATAATTAAAATCCGTGAAGGCGCATGGTATTTGTATTTGTGACATTTTTAATAAATATTTTTAACTTATGTGTTTAACCTATAACACCGATTTATTCAATAAAAATATATTTCTCATTTTACCTGGTCTCATTTCCAAACTCTAGAGAACAGTAAACAGTAAACCTCGTTATTTGGCAGTAAATAAAAATAAAATAATGCCTATTTTTATCCAAATGGTACATTATTTTTCAATATACACGTCTTTCATTTGCCAACTCCCTCCCTTTCCATTTCTTTAACTTATGATTAGGTAATTTTATGGGGAATTCAGCAATTTGACCTTCGGAGCAAACCTCTTTATGTCTCCTTCGATTGTTGGCATCTTCATGTCTCTATGAAGATAATCGTTTCGATAGACCCAAGGTGCATCAACAATGCATCTTAGGATTTTATTTTGGAAAACTTGTATTATGTTGATATTACTCTTGCTGGCACATCCCCATAGCTGTATGCCATAAATCCAGATTGGTTTGTAGAATTTGTTTATAAATCAGCAGTTTGCTGTACACTGACAATTTGGATTTTCTTCCTTGAAGCCAATACATTTTTTGAATTTAAGTTTTAGTTCTTTACGCTTTTTTTTATGTGCTCTTTCCATTTAAGTCTTACATCTAGGTTTATCCCTAGGTATTTGGCCGAATCGTGATGCGGAATAACGTCATTGTTCATTCTTATTTGTTTTTGTTCATTTGGTCGAAGAGTAGTAAAATCAACATGCACTGATTTAGTTTGATTTATTTTTATTTTCCACTTTTTTATCCATCGATTGATTCTGTTGCAGGTTCCCTGAAGTTTTTCTGATGTCTCTATATTAGTTCCGCCAACTGCCAATATTGCAATGTCATCCGCAAATGTTGCTATTTTAACACATTGTTGCTGAGGGATATCGCTGGTGTATAATAAGTAAAGAACCGCTCCTAGCACACTGTCTTTTTGGAAACCTGCTTTAATTTCTTTATTTCGGAATATGCCTCGTCTTGCTTTACTCTAAACATTCTTCTCGTTAGATAGGATTGTAGAATGTCGACATATTGTCCAGGGAACATTTTTTCAAGTTTCTGTATCAGGCCAGCGCGCCAAACCTTGACAAATGCTTGGGCTACGTCAAGAAATATAGCTGAGCATATATATTTTTCATTGTAAGCTTTTTGGATGATATTGGCTATCCTGTGTACTTGATTTATTGTCGAGTGTTTGTTTCTAAAGCCAAATTTTTATTTTCAATTATTGGTTTTAGTCGTTTTAGTAGTAGTTTTTCAAATAACTTAGATATTATTGGTAACAATGATATAGGTCTATATGATGACACTTCATTCGAGGGTTTTCCTGGCTTTCCCAGCTTTCTATTGATTATCTCTTGTCCATTTGTTATCTGCTATTCTGATAGGAGGACAGTTTTTACACGAATTTTTCATCTTTTTAGTTGTCTTCCAGAGCGAATAATCAGTTTATTTATCAAATGTTAGCCCTACTGAGTTTGGATTTCCCTTCTCAGTCATTGGGTAGCCCTGTTTAATATATGTTTACCTTCTGGTCATCTTTTCATCTGCCATTTCTTTCTTAGTTTTCTTTTTGCTGCTACCAGTTCTCTTATCTCGACAAGATAGTTTTTTCCAGCTGTTAATCTTCATGTTCCTCTATGCAGCTTGCTGGATTTCAACTATAAACCTTTCCAGTTCTTTATCTAGCTGATTTTTCGTTTTTAGTGTTGTGGTCAGTTGAATAGCAGTCCTCTTGAAAACCTTCCCAATTAGTTTTCCGATTTGCTAGGGTCGGTTTGGCTTCTTTTTGAATAACATTATCACTTAGAGTAAGGATTACTGCAAAATGGTCTGAATCCATGTCAAAGTTTTCTTCTACTATAGTTTGGTGAAATTTTCCTCAGAATAAAGAAATCCAAAAGGTCTGGAATCTTATTTGGGTCGGTGGACCAATAGGTGGGTTTTTCAGAAGATTGGTATGTATAACCAAGTTCTGATGCAGTTCGGTGCATAATTGAATGAAACATAAACTAAAATATTTGAAAAACCAAAACAAACAAATGTATGGATAACATTAAATTACTAAATTCAATCAAACTGTTTCAGCTTTTTTTTCAATCTTATAATTATTACTGCCAAATATCGGATAGACAGTTTTCAGAGACCCACTCAGGAATCAAAAATGTATTTTACATAAATAATTTGATCCAAATGGAAATACATCCGTAAATATAATAAATATAATTTATTGTCGTCTTATTTAAATTTACATATCTTTTGGAAGCATTTATATTCCACCTTCCATTGCCATTATCTTTTAAAACTAACCCAAACGTGCACAGTAAAAATAAATTTAGTAGCAATATGTTTTTTGTGAAAACTTCTGGCTGCTTTCAAATTCTCGGTAGCAAGAAGTTTCTTGAAAGTAATTTAAGATATTACACGAATGTTCGGCATGGCTTTTCCCGCTCCCCCATCCCCCCAGCATGGAAAAACTTTGATTTTTCCTCAAAAAATATAGCCGAGAGCGAAGTTTGCGACGGCCATATTTTATTTTATAATACACGACGACGGCATAAAATAGCTACTAAAAGCCTATTTTTCTTCTTGTCGAGTTAACGCGTGTGTGTTACGTTAGATGAAAATTCATAGGTTAAAATGTTTTATACAAAAAAAAAATGAAAGGTTTTTTGCCCTAATGATGTACCTTTCTTTTTCATTACCATTTTATAAACAAGAATGACAAGGTATAAAAATGAACATTACAATAATGAATATATATTATATATAAGGATTAAGAGCCTAGAACGGCTATGTTTACAATTTCTTTCCACAACTTTCTCTTTTCAGCTTTTCAACGTTTAATTATTTGATGTCTTCTATTTAAATGTACTAAATATATTTAATTTTTGTACTTTGACATTTTAAATACGATTTTTTTTAATAAATTTACATGTATTGTTGAAGAGTAATCCCCGTGGATTCTGGAATTAAATAAATTAAAAACAAAATAAATCTAGAATTCCTGGTCAAATAACACAACAATCAAACGTTTTCAATACCTCAAGCAATAATCAATGCCTTTGCAGAACATTTTAGCAGTGGATATGCATTATTAGACGAGGAAGAAAATAATAATCAAAGCACATATAATGAAATTAAAAATCCCTCTCTATACATAAATTTAAACAAAATAACAGAAAATCAAATTTTAAAAGCACCTAAAAAGTTGAAATGCAAGGATACATGTGGTCCTGATAGCATATCGTCAAAAATTGTTAAATTTCACATCAATTACCTTTCTCGACCTCTAAAAGTTATTTACAGCATTATAATAAAATCCTCGGGGCTCTGGGTGCCCAAGCACCCAGAGCAGTTTTAAACTGGGTGCGGAGCACCCATAGCACAACGTGGAAAAAAGGGCCAATAAGTGAAATGAAAAAGCTGTCGTGGTCAGAGTTCGTAGAGCGATAGGATGCCTCAATGCGGTATCAGTTTTTCATTGGCTATCAGAATTGTGTGCTGAGATGTTGCACGTTGCGATCACCCTAATGCAAAATATTAAAGCTTTCTTCTTAAGACCCAAGACCCAACTCAATTTTTTTCTTAGGTTAAAAGACGATTTTTCATTCAAAGTTATACAAGACGTCACTTTAAATGTATATGTCTTAATTTTAACAAATACGAAACACGATGAGTTTAATCAAACGTATGTTTCGGATTAGCACGGTTGAAAATTGGCACCACCTCATCGACAGTATATTTTTAAATCTTAAAAAAAGTTTCTTTAAATAATTAGGACACAAATAAGAGTGTATTTTGGGTTTTAGCTTTTAAATACTATAAAAATTGTGGAAAGTCCTTAACTTTTAAATATTTGTTAAATATCACTTACTAAAATATTATGCATTAAAAGTAAAACTACGTATAGACTTCCACCATTATTTACCGTACTTACAATTTCTTAAATTATTATTGTTCGGAGCTGTATTTTTTGTGATAATAAAGTCGCCGTCAGTTGTCATTGACAACTCGTTGAAAGGTTTATTATTCTTGTTGTATAAAACCTTATGACGTCAAAAAATAACGACTAATAACGGTCTACCATTAACAAGATAAGAGCTCTGTACATATGCTATCAAATGCATGCAAAGGGAGGTCGAATGATAGGTATTTTACCTAGATTATAACCCCCGAGTTTTACATCGCTACTATCTACGTAGCCCATACAGAGGCTAACCAAAAATACAAAACCAGTTTACCGAAATCTTTACATTGTTATTAAAAAAAAAGAAATTTTTTGTAACAATTCTAGTTTTATTGTTATCAGATGACATCCTTTGGTCGCCGTAAAGTAGTAAGGTGTAGTTTATTTCGTTATAGAGTAGGCATAAAAGTGGCATATCAGTGATAGTGGTTTACTCAATTGCTGAGAGGGTGCAAATAATTTCAGTTTGCGAACAATGGATGTGCTAATAGAATTGCCCAACTTTTTAACAATAAAAATCGACAAGTCCATCGCAAATATATTTAGGAGGAGTTAGTCCATAAATTTTGGGAAACAAGGTCAGTAACTAATAAATAACGAGCAATGGAAAATGCTGTAATAAATGGTACAGAGGTGGCGATTTTAGGGCATGTTGTTCAAGAACCCACATTGAGCACAAGAACGTTGGCGGTAACATCTGATATTAAGAGAAGTAGCATTCAGAAGATATTGAAAAAATAAACGTAAAATCCCTAAAAAATACATCTGGTTCAAGAACTTAACTAAGACGATTTTGATAGGCGATTACAATTTTGTGAAATTATGACTGAATGAGCAATAAATAATCAACAATTTCTTTTCAACTTGTGTTTTTCTGACGAGTACAATTTTTCCTAAATAGTACGGTAAATCGTCATAACTGTCATTATTGTTTCAATTCAAATCCTAGAATATTTCATGAACTGCATACGCAACATCCGGAAAAACTGAATTATTGAACTGGAGTTTTTGGGAACCGTATAATTGGCCCCTTTTTTACCTGGAACTCTGACCGCAGAAATATATCTGGAATTATTAGAAAACGACATTCATCCAGGATTACTAGAGTTGATTGAGAATGACTATCAGTATATAGCAACCAACTTAATATTCCAGCAAGACGGTGTGCCACCCCATTTTGCACTGACTGTTCGTCAGTATTTGGATCAAACGCTTTCAGGTCAATGGATCGGAAAAAGAGTATTGAGTGGCTGCCACGGTCTCCGGATCTAACCCCGTTAGATTTTTTATTGGGTCACTTAAAACTTAAAATTTATGTCTCCCAGCCAACATCACTGGAAAATCTGCGACAATGGATAATTGATGACACTAGTGATTTAAAACTCGGGGTTTATGATCTAGGTAAAAATACCTTCAAAATAAGATTTTAGGGGAAAGTTTCACCCGCGCTAAAGGGTTTCCGTTCAGCGGGTGAAACTGGCAAAAAATATTTCCCCCCAAAAACAAAAATTGACGGGTCCGAGCGTTTTTTCGTAAATGACCTGAAGTGCCCAAAATTGGCTCTTTTTCTTTTTCAAATGGCCACCCTGTATATATAAAATACTCCATTATGTGTATATTAATAAATCATCAAAAATCTTTCAAATTCATGATAGTTAATAAATGTTTTATATTGTGTTTCTACTTATTTCATTGGTACTCTAGCACCGCAGCACCACTGAATAGCAGTGATGGCTGCACCGAGCATATAGGGTTGCCAGAGGCCAGATATCCCTATTTAGGTGGGAGCCTCAAGCATACCGATTGTTGATACTACTGTCTGCCGCTTCAATTCTCAAAACTCCAGCAATTCGACATTGAACAATACCTTTATTTTTAAGAAAATTTTCATAAAGTCAACGCTTTAAAATGGCTTTTAAAGTGCTTTTAAAGTGCTTTTAAAAACCGGTGGTGACCCTAAGTGTTGTATGGAGGGGGGGGGGGAGGAAGGAGCTCCCATTTCCCGTATAGAGGCCGGACACCCAAAGCAATTTATGAGTTCCGGCGCCTATGAAATCGGGAACTGTACAAGTTGAAAACTATAGACCAATTGCCCTAATTTCTGCATTTGTAAAGATATTTGAAATTATTCTATCAGATATAATACATAACCATGCAAGGCTTTCATTATCTGATTTTCAGCATGGCTTTATTAAGGCTAGGATTACAACGTTCAACCTTTGCATATTTACACAGTTTGATCACATTTCCCATGGTCAACTGTTGAAAACGCTTGATAGTTATGGTATGTCTTATGTCATATTTAGTAAGTCGTAAATTGTACGTTGAATACAAGGGAACAAAATTATCATACTTTACAGCTACCTCGGGGATTCTACAAGGATCTAATCTTGGACCTTTGTTATTTTTACTTTTTTTAAATGTTATTTGTACAGTGTAAAAAACTTTTATTTGTTGAGAAAATTTAGAAGAGATTATGGTATATATCCAATTAATTCAATATCATATCTTTAAGAAAGCGCCGTGAAATAACAGATATGTTTTAAATATAAAATAATTAATAATTACATTGACTCTTCAAATCTACTTTCTGAAATATTTCTTAACGTTCCCCGTATCACTTCGCGAGTAGCCAGTACGCTTCCTATTCCCGTACCAAATATCACTTTAATTCACCCTTATATTTAATGTCTAAAAGTGTAAACGCCATTCCTAATGTGGATATTTTCTTTTTAAGTTTTTCACAATTAAAAAAAATATTCAGGTTTATTTCTGATTAATTTTTCTTTCTAAATCACCTCAGAACAGCGAGGTGGCAACGTTTTACCCTTTTGTCATCGCTGGTGGTTACCAGGCTACCTCTACATTTTTAAATTTCTTAATTTAACGTTGGTGTTAAAATTACATTTTATTAAATAAATAAAATATAATTATCTTGTACATATTACACTTTTAACTACGAACAATGTTTTCCTTTATTCTTATTAATGCTACTGAATTCCAAATAAAAATATCTTTTCAATAATGTGCTATTCCCGGTACATTGTCTAATTTTATTTATTAGAAAATTGCCACTTATGATCTTCGAGTACAAGTAACCCACTCTTTTTAATACAAATAAATACAATTAACTTCCTGATTGACTTAAATCAAAAATAATCAAAAATAATCAAAAATAATCAAAAATAATCAAAAATAATCAAAAATAATCAAAAATAATCAAAAATAATCAAAAATAATCAAAAATAATCAAAAATAATCAAAAATAATCAAAAATAATCAAAAATAATCAAAAATAATCAAAAATAATCAAAAATCAAAAATAATCAAAAATAATCAAAAATAATCAAAAATAATCAAAAATAATCAAAAATAATCAAAAATAATCAAAAATAATCAAAAATAATCAAAAATAATCAAAAATAATCAAAAATAATCAAAAATAATCAAAAATAATCAAAAATAATCAAAAATAATCAAAAATAATCAAAAATAATCAAAAACAATAATTAATAATTTGGTTATTTTTTTTTATTAGAAAAATCGATTTATTGTTTATACGATTTTTTAAATTAATCGATTATTTTAAATTTTTCAAATATTATCGAATAATCGATTTTAAAGGAGATACGAAAAAAATGGATTATTTGAAAATAGTCGATTACCTATTTAAAATATATATTATTCGTTTATTATTTTTTAAAACACCGATTTTTCGGGTAATCGGTTTTTAATTAATTGATTATTTTCGCTTAATCAATTATTTTTTATTAATCGATTATATTCAACCACGCAGCGTGAATCTATGAAAGGATGTAAACACGCTACCGTTGGCCAAAGTGATCCCTAGCAACACCATATTATTTTCCTAATAATTATTGCGATGATTGTTGCAAAGCATAAAAAGTTTTGTCAATAAATTTGAAACATACGCTTGTTTAATTCAAGAAAACCTTTTTCAGAGTGAATTCTTAGCAACCACTAATTCCTTTTTCTAAACTTAAAATATTTCGACCGTCATATACCTAGTTGTCAGATATGCCAGGTTTTCAATGAACTTTTTCAAAAAATTGTAAATTAAATCCTAACAAACGATTACTATTAATCTAAAATTAATTTTACCATCAAAATATATAACATACGAACATATTGTTTTTTGTTACTAACGTCCTGTCTAAAATATAAAACCTTGAACAATAATTATAAATTGTAAATTATAATTTATCTTTTTTCTACTTTTTCTATAATTGTACCTAAGTTCTGTGCACTTATGTGCGATTTTAAATGGAAGAGCAGGTTTTGTGGCGTATATCGTCATAAAACTTAAACTTCGCCATTTATTTTTATAATTTATATATTGTTACCTATATTAATAAACCAAAATATTATTTTTGTCACTAAACTATTTTAACAGAAAACAGAACTATATTTCAATTTCATACCTACTGCAAATTTGCAATTGCCATGCTACATATACGTAATACCTACTGCATTTGTCTTGTCGCACTCTCATGACATTCCTTTTCATTACAAATGGCTGCCGTTTAGTGCATCACTCATTCACGTGTTGTGTACTTTCCGGTTGGCGGCCTCGCCATTTGCATTGTTGACAACGAACATCGTAGCCGGATGAATTTATATGAATAGACTACAGATTCCTGTTTTGCCTTCGGAGACTAAGAGAATGACAGACAGACAACCAGCAGGAAGAACTCGGGATGTATGCGTTCATCCATCGTCTTGAATGGAGTATTCGACTTGTTTAAATAAGAGGAATGTATTTGCGAGGTTGTCAGATAGTGAGTCAAAAATAGCAAGATAATATTATTAATTTATAGAATCAGCCAAATATATTTTTATTTATTTAACAATTAATCAAATAGTTATTGACATTAAAATATAATTTAATAAGTGGACAATTTCAAATTTCTAAAATACAAATTAAGTTGTAGTGTTTGGTATATTAGAAATGAAGGTCTTATTTATCCTTATATGAGATGTACAGGAGAATTAAAAATTACTAAAACTTTTACAGAGAGATAATATTTTTTATTTCATTCAAAAACTGACAACTAACTCAAAAATATAATATAATATTTTTGCAGAAAGTGGTTTTGACAATAAATCCGCGACATTTGTCTCTGTTGGACAATATTCACTTTGTATAATTCTTTGTTTAATATAATCTTTAACAAAATTAAATTTAGTGTCAATATGTTTAGATCTGTTCCTTAATTTTCAGAGGTAATCAGTTTTAAACAACTTTGGTTATCTTCGTAATTCAAAATAGGTCTATCTATACCTTCTTGAAAACCCATTAGTACCTTTTCCAGCCATATGGCTGAGAAGTTTCAGATAAACCGATAAATTCAGATTCTGTTAAAGAAAGTGAAACACATAACTGTTTTCTACAATACCAGCTTACTGTTCCACCATTGTACTTAAAAATATAACTGCTGTTCGATTTTCTGTCCGCTCTGTCTTCAGCCCAGTTTGCATATGCATATCCAACTAATTTTGTATCATTCGTATGATCAGAAGAACTCAAGAACAGCTTCAAAACTCTTGTTCCCTTAAGGTATTTTACAACTGGTTTATCTTCTGACCAATCTTCCTGAGAGGGGTTACTTACTTTTCTAGCCAAAATTGAAGCGCTTGCTGTAATATCAGGACGAGAATTTACTGATATATAAAGCAAACTTCCAATTACTTTCTGGTAATTTTCATTTGAAAGCAGTGGATTATCTATCTTGCTTTTACCATAGCTAGGCTTGAGTGGAATATTTGAAATTTTTGAATCTTGTAGCTCCAGATCATTAATAATTTTGTTAATATACGATTTCTGACTAATAAAAAAGTTTCCGAAATTATCCTTGCCTATTTCTAATCCAAGATATAACTTTACTTCACCAATTGTACTAATGTCAAAACGTTCTTTAATTTGCTGTATAGTAAAAACAATTAATTTTAGTACTAGCAACGAGTATATCATCCACATATACTAAAATAAATTCCATAAATATCAGTTGTACACCCAAAGCCTGGTTCCAAGCTCTAGCAGCCTGTTTTAAACCATACTGAGTAAACAAACCTTTTCCTCTTCTCTAATTTTCTGAAATTCTGACGGTAGTTTCATAAAAATTGTTTCCTTCAAGTCTCCATTTAAGAATGCAGTCTTTACATCAAGATGTTGAAATTTCATGAATACCTTTCCTGCTATAGATAAGAAAAGTCTGATTGTACTATGCTTGACCACAGGAGCGAAAATTTGATCATAATCTGTTCCATACTTTTGCTTGAGAAACAAGTCGAGCCTTAAAACGGGTTATGTTCCCTTCAGAATTACATTTTATTTTATAGACCCATTTGCAACCTATGGCCTTTCGGTCAGGTGGTAAATCTTCTAAATCCCATGTTTTATGTTTTTTTTTAACTTCTTACTTCTAAAACTGTATTTATTTTGTCTATTTGGTCTATTATTCTTTTAGGTGGCACCCCTTTGGTGATTCTTATCGATCTCCTTAAACTGCTATCTTCACTTATTATATTTTCTGCTTCTCTCTCTTCTGCTTCATTATCCTCCTCCTGAAACTGCACGTCTGCAGTTAAATTGCTAGTTCTGGTACTATGGCTACTGTTAGCTGGAGTTTTATTTATTAGAGTGACAGTATTTTCAGCTGATGTTTTATTCATATCGGAAGATACTGAAGTTACAGAATTTAAAAACGGACGTCCTTACTAATACCAACCTTCATTGTTGCCTTGTCTACTAGCCTATATCCCTTTATGTATTCATCATAATCAACAAAGATGAGTTCTTTAGCTTTCTAATTTGGCTAGGAACAAGAACATATGCTTTGGAACCAAATACTTCAAAATGACTTAAGTCAGGTTTTCTTTTAAACCATAATTCAAAAGTGGTTTTTGATACAGATTTAGTCAGTAGTCGGTTTTGCATATAATTAGAAGTCAAAACCACCTCACCCCAAAAAGAGTTACGTTTACGTTCAGCAACGCGATTTTGTTGAGGAGAGTATTAAGCTGAATGCTGAAATTGGATACCTTCTTCTTTAAAATATCTGAGAAAATCATTCGACGTATATTCTCCTCCTTGATATGATCTTCGTATCTTTACTTTAGTTCCAAACATAGTAGAAGTGAGATGTACAAATGCCTTAAACTTACTTAAAACTTACTTTTCTTTCAATAAATATACAGTTGTATATCTTGTAAAATTATCGATAAATGTAAAAAAATAACGATTTCTACTAGGTGTGAAAGTTTGCATTGGTTCACATAGATCAGACTGAATCAGATCAAGAGGGGCTTTAGTTGATGACAGGCTAAATTTTGGAAATGGTAGTTTACTGAATTTTCCTTGAAGACATACCGCACAGGTCTTCTTAACATTACAGTTTGTTAAGCTAAAACCAGTTGCGAGTTCACTTCTATCCAGTAATTTAATGGCTTCTACGTCACGATGGCCTAAAACTCGATGCCAGTGGTGAATAAAGATTTCCCGGCAGTTACTAGCCAAGTTAACTTCTTCTGCCTGCTTTAGTACATAAGGTGTTGATTTAAAATGTGCTACTGCTATTTCTTTATCGTCTTTTTTAATTTGACATCCATTAGTAGTAAAGGTTACCTCATACCCTTTCTGTGCCAATTTTTTAACAGATAACAAATTCCTATCCATATTTGGTACAAACAAAACGTTTTCTAATTTAACAAATGATTGTATATTCTGATTGTTTAGAACTTTAGCTTGATTGAACCGACCCCTTCAGAAGTTTCTTTAGTGCCATTGGCAACTATAACTACTTACTTTGTTCTAGCTAAAGAAAAGAATTTATCTTTAGAATTGCAAATATGGCATGAAGCTCCGGAATCTATGTTACAGTTGTTGTATTGAAACAGTACTCTTCTTATTTATTAACTTGTCTTGCATGATTTTGTATCTTTTGCAACCAAACTTTGTATTTTCGGCAATTTTTCTTTAAATGACCATTCTTGTGACAGAAGAAACATTTAACTGAAGAAGTTGATTGGATGACAACTGTTCTTACAGCTGATTGGTTTGTTAGGGGTCTATGTTTATTCGTTTGTACTCTTCAATAAGTTTTGATTGAACAAGATTAATGGTAAGATTATCTTATAAACGTGTTTTAAGTGCGGTTATTAAAGTATCGTAACTTCGAAGTGAACTACTTAGCAGCATAGCAACTACCTAATTTTCTGAAATAGTTTTCTCCTAAAGCAGCTAATTTTTCAAATAACTATGTCAACCTTTCTATATTTTCCTCCATATTTCCATTTTCTTCTAACCTCAAAATGAAACCTTATTGTTGAGAGTTGACTTTTAGTGGTATTCTTTTAAACTGTTCCACGCTTCTTGGCAGTTTTTGCCTTTCGCACATGAATCAATTGGTTGTCCTCCACAGATAGACAAATTGTTGCCCTTGCTTCATTATCCCTCTTAATCCAAGATTCTGTCACGGTTTCTGGCTTTTCTTTTGAAACAACATCCCACAGACCTTCAGAAGAAGCTCAATTTTATATTTCTATATGAAATAGTTTTCCCCATTTAGTTTTGATATGGAAACACGTGCCTCCGCCATATCGATGAAAATATATCTTCTTGCAGACTACAAATTTGCTGTACGTAGCCTGGCCCAAAAAACCTTATTAGAATTTAAGGTGTTATTTATCCTTATATGAAATGTGCAGGAGAATTAAATAGTATATTACATTACGAGTGTGGAAAGTTACATTTTTCACACGAGTGGGAAATATTGTCGCACGAGGCGTAAGCCGAGTGCGACTATCACACGAGTGTGGAAAATCACTTTTCACACAAGTGATGTACAATATTTTTCCTACGACCACAAAATAATTTCATCAAAAAATGTAAAACCAGATTATTATAATAATTAAAATGTATTTAAAAAAATAATCAACAATAATCGTATTTATTAAATTTTCATAATTTCTAAACAAATAAAAAAAAATAAAAAAAAAATAAAAAAAAAAATCTGGCACAGCCAGGATTCGATCGCGGTCGTTGGACGGTCTCAAATTGCAAAGTTGATGTTCTAACCAACTGAGCTAACAGGCCTTACGGTAATTGATTGATCTAATCGCTTATGTGTTTAACCAGAATAAAAAGCAAATATATCTTAGTTATTTTAAAATTATTTTAAAAATAATTGTTAAAGATAAATATCTAGGATCTAATTTACAATAATTTAACAATCATATCGATTTTAGTATTAATATGGACATTACATAGATCAAAATAGAAATTATGTGTTTGACATTTTCTGACAGCTACTGCGGAAAGTAGCATATTCTCACTTGGGTGGAAAGTAAATTCTTATTCATATGCGTGTGATATAGGGCACTTTCCATAGGTCTATATAGTGTGATATGTGTCACTTTCCTAAGTGGTCGTAGGAAAAATAATTAAAACTTTTACAGACAGACAATATTTTTTATTTCATTCAAAGACTGACAACTAACTCAAAAATGTAATATACAGGGTATAAACAATAAATAATACTTCAGATAGTTTATGAATCATAAATTTAAATACAATTAAATGCACAAGATGAAAATAAGAACTATGCTTGATCAATTTAAAATTAGTTTTGTATTTGGGTGGTACATAATTAAAATGAATAATGAAATTATTGAAATTAAACCAAAATTGAAAGAAAGAGACATAATAACAACACTAAAATAGCATTTGTCCATGTTTCGATGGCAGTAATGCCTCTTATGGGGGATATATAACAAACAAAATATAATATTGTATTTAATTTAAATCATGAATGTAAATAACAATTTATTTTGCCAATTTTTGGCACTCCACTAGAACAATATGCGAATACAATGTAATATATTTTAATGAGATTTATAAATTCATAGATTGAAAATAAATTTAATAAATATAATTATACATATGCATGTTAAATAAAGCGGATGATTACTCATTTAAAACATGTTTTATTAAATAATTATTTTCACACTTATCAATATGAAATGTTATTTTATAATTCAGGTGTTTTATTTTCAATTAATACTCCTTAAAATCCATTGTGCATTGTGCTACAAGTATGTTGTTGAATTTTTTTGCAGATTATTAGGTATTTAAATGGTTAATAATTCATAAAATATTAATAACGTACTCACAGTAAAGAAAACAAACATAATAGTAGATAACAAATTGTTGCAACTGTCACCTATTAATTAGTCAAACGGAACATTACTGGTTTGATAGAAATTTATTAAACCTGTAAGAAGTATTCTCGCCACAGAGAAAAACTAAACTTACTTGTGATGCCTTAAAATGGGAAATACACGAGCGTTATTTTTATTAATATGATTTGCTCCTCAACTCTTCGGCGCAGCTTGCAAAAGGACTTGAGCAACTTCAGGTGGAGATACCAAAAATTTCAGAGGTCAAGTTATCAGATATTAATTTTTAACGAAGTATCAATAACGACACGGCAAAGCATTCCCTGTAGCTAAAATAAGTTAAATGAATCGGTCATTTGAGAAACAGCACATGTCAGTTTTAGATCATTTTTCAAAAAATAAGAAAAAGTGAAAATCACAAGACATAGATAAAAATAATTTTTCCGCCTACCTCTATCCAAAGTATGCATTTTCTGGCCTCGTTGCAGGGAGCAAAGTCGTACTTTTACTCCCTAGGGAGAAAAAGTAAAAGTGACGTCATGGTATGTCATAAATGGAATAGCTTATACGGCATTGACGACCTAAACTATATTCTATTATATAAGTATAAATTTTACCGTTTATTTATAGAACACCCTGTATTTTGCAAAATAGTAAAAACCAGTAAATTGTTATTTTAATTTAACGATTTTTACATTAATAATTTGACTTCAATTCATAGATTCATCCGATTTTCGAATTTAGGACAGAAATATTATAGCATGCTATGGTCGATTGACAGATCAGTTTCAAAGTGTGTTACGCTATAATATATCTACAAAATATAAGATAATATTTAAAAAATGAGTGATTTAAGCGAATTTGAAGATTTAATTAATACACCACCGGATATTTTGGAACAAGTTAATGCAACAGTACAATCTCTGTTACCCCAAAAATCTAAAGAAAAATACGAAAAACAGTATTTACATTTCAAGCAATGCGCCGAAGAAAATTATTTAAAAATGACTTGTTATTTGAGGGAGGCGGAAAAATCATATTTATTACTTGGGAGTAAAGTGCCTTTTCCTCCCTTGGATGTTTACTGCCTTCCGCTTCGCGTCGGGAAGTAAACTTCATCCTGCGGGAGGAAAAGTGGCACTTTCCTCCCTAGTAACACAAATAGCTATTATACACTTAGCGTTTAAAACTTGCCCTATTTTGGGTATAATACATTAATTATAATTTACCTTTAAATATTGTATTTTTTATGAGAATGAAAACAAAATGGCCAAAAATGTGACATATGTTGTTTCTCAAATGACCGATTCAAATATGGTCGATACACGGTAAAATAACCACAATTATTAGTTAAAATTAATACATATATTTCTTAAGAAAGTTATTCACAATTTTATTAAATACAATAAATATTTAAAAAGTTCACCTTGGTTTGGTAATATAAAAAGGAATCTTAAAAAATAACGCATAATAAAACGAATCAAGAAGGTGTGGGTCATTTATTTTTTAAAAATGGTCCCATTTCTTTTGCCCCAATATTTAAGGTTTACTTTTTAAACGAAATCGTAGTAGTGAAATTCAGCCACCCATAATTCCATTCTTCTACGTCTATGGGTGAACACCTGACAGAAATAATATTTAAAATTGACGAAATTTAAAAATTTGAAAAAATTCAATAAATGTTTACTTGAATGTACTAAAATTAATTATTTTGTTTACTTCGAAACGACCTGTCAGACAAAGAAACCGAAGAAAAACAGGCTGATTATGTGTAGAAGTGACATTCAGCCACCTGTTATTCCACCTCTCTTCATTTTTGAGTCATTGTCAACAGATTTTTTTTTAATTTGACATTTGAAAATTAAAAAAAATCAAAATGTTAACTTCAATATATTGAAAAATTTGATTATTTGCATATAAAATCTTACTAAAATATTATTATTGCCTATTGAGAAATTAAAGATATTTTTATGGAGAAAATTTTGAAAAATGTATGAAAAAAAAAATTTTTGTATAACCATGTTGGTGACATTACCAGTTGCTGCAGTTCTGTTTTTGGATAATAAGGCTATATATTCATAAACTTCAAGCACCTTTAGAGGTCAGCAGCATCGTTATTCAACCTGTTAGATTTTAGATTTGGAAATTCTGATAATGAATTTGTAAACTTGAGATAATCAGAATCAGATTACTATCGGTACACAAAAATTCTCATCCCATCTCAGGTCTCTAAACTCTTCTCAAGCCATTGTATAGAAAGTCAGTCATTTTATAATTACGTTAGAACTAAATATCTAAGATCCTTAACTTTTGTGGCAGAGAACCATGCTTCCTAATACCAAAAAACACAAATTTAAGATCGATCCTTCATTCGTTCAACAGTATTCGGTTTTCGAGTACGGTACGCCGTAAACGTGAAAATGAAAGAAATTCTGAAAATTAAAAATCCCCAATTCCCGAAATGATGAAAATAACACCCTCATATTCTCAAAGTGAAAACAAACCAAAGAAAAATTGAAGATTCAAAGGGGTTTCGGATTTGGTACCATTTTTCTTTTTTTAATTATTAGCTTTTCCAATTTTTTGGATCTAAACCGACTTATTCATTTCACTTTCTTTTATGTAAAATTTTAGTTTTTATAATGTATTTTTAAATATCTAGATTTCTTGAAAAACCTAAATGTATTTTTGTTTTTATCCATTTGCAGGAGATAATTTTTAAGAAGTAAAATATATTCTCATCATTGAATACTTTATTATGCAGCCAAATCGTTATTAGCAAATAATGTACAGACTTTTTTGGATCAATTAAAACAAAAAACATAATTTGTCGCCTCGATTAGCTCGGTTAGCAAAGAAAAAATAATTATACAACCGAACAATGACTTACAAAAACTTTGTCGTTCTGGCTAAAATCAATTGATTGGGCTTTAAATTGGTCGCCTAAATTGATTTTGAACTTTCAACGAAGTTAAAGCTGCAGTCAATTAGTACTGATGAGGATCTTGACAATTATATACCTGTATTATTATAGAAAATTTTAAAAAATCAAGAGACAAATTTTTTCAGTCATAATTATCAAATTCGTTTTTATTTATTTTTTGTTTTTTAATCAAATGTAATACTAGATTATAAAAGTTTGTGCTAAGTATATAGATCAATATTTGCATTAAGATACTGATTTAAATACCGAAAGTTTAAATATCAATTATTGTTAATTTCAGATTGTTTTCTCGTATATTGTAGTTTGGTCACTTTTATTTCTGAGACTAATTTAAAATATTGCTGTAAAATAACGGCAATGAATGCTGAAGAATCTTGCAACGAGACATCATGTTTGTATGCATATATGTATTTGGTAAGGAAATGTAAAATGGAATTTGGTTTGAATATAAATATATACTGTCCAAGTCTAGTGAAGGTATCTCTAATTTGATTCCTCTTGTTATATGGGAGATAAAAGGGCATAAGGGATACTGTTTCAATGATAGGAAAAACATCTCAAGAGACTTATTGATGCTAATAAATAGCTGCAGCGTTTTGTAAATTCTGAATACAAATTTTAATTTCATAGAGCCTAAAAGGAAATCAGTAGAAAATGAATGGCAACCGGTACATTAAAAACTGACAAATAATAATGACAATATCTTTAAGTAACGTCAAATTTCAGGTTATTATAGACGTGTTTAACCTTTAATCTAGTCCACTATGTGCGCTTTTAACAATAGGTGTGTGCATTGAAAAAGAGGGTAGATAGAGCATCTTCATCATTAGCTGCATATTTGACAATATGTCAAAACAACTCAGGTATTTGTTTAGAAAAAGAACAACTATAAATCAGACTAAAATCTCCTAATGGAGCTGATAAGTACGCGCATTTTATTTGCGCACTCGTGGTCGCCATGTTAAAAGAGAAGCTAACGTCTATTCTGAGTCTTACAAGTATTTAATTGCAGTGATGGAAATATTTTTTACTTCTGTTTTATTTAAAAATATTATATTAAACAGTTCGTAACCATTTCGTTGACTGACTGTGATAGGTATTCAAAACACCCATCACAGCCCAGCTGTGTAGCAGAGCTGGGACAAATCCTCAAAAAATTGATTCGAATCACGAATCCGAATCACGAGATGTGATTCGAATCACGGATCCTATGTCCTGATCCTCTTTGCAATAAAAAAGGATTCGAATCAAGTGATTCGAATCCATTTTTTCGGATCACGAATACGAATCACTGTCAGTGTCATACCACGGTATTATGTATACTTCCGAATCTAATATCAATATCAACTATGTGTCTATTACGAACTATAACTTCCATACAAATGGTTGATACAAGAAGGTGTTGAAAAAATAAACTTTTTTTTTTCTATAAATATGAACCATAAAAAAATTTGAATCTACAAAAATATATTTTATTTTAATACAAAAAACAAAATATACAAACAGTGAAATAAAAATGTCTTTTGGTTGGCCTTACATAGCACCAAAATTTCAAAGCCGTTCCTTTGAGGTGCGTCGATTATACCTGCAAACAAAAATAATCGTTAGACTACTCCAGACGAAGGAAGGCAAGTGTTAAATTTTAGAATTTTTTATGTTGGATATTCATTGCTAATTTGTAATGTCAAAGAAGACAGCAGAGCACCTAGGCAATTTTAAGTTAAAACCTATGCCAAATTTTTAGGCTATTTTAAAGCTATTTTTATGCTACTAGCTTTTTGAAAAAAATCAAGGTGCTCTGCTAGCTTCAAACGAAGTCAGCAGAGCATCTCAATTTTTTAAATTTTTTTCCAAAAACAACGACACAATATTTTTATGTTCTTAAAATATTATTTTAAAAAAATACAGGGTGCTTTGCTAGCTTCTAAAGAAGCTTAAACATGTAACATTAGTAGATGTTTCCAGAAAAAAACAAACCGAGGTGCTCTGCTAACTTTGTTCTAACAAAGCACCCTGTATTATTTAAAAATAGCAATTTTTAGTAAAGTTTTATAATATTTCAAAAGCCTAAAAATAGGCTAAAAATGCGGCGTGTTTGTTTTTAGAAAAAAAAAGCTTTAAAAAACCGAGGTGCTATGCTGGGTTCGTTCGAAACTAGCAGAGAACCTTAATTTTTGCAGAAAACGAGAAGCATAAAATTTTTGAATATGGTATAAAAATAGCCTAAAAGTATGGCATAGGTTTCAACTCAAAATTATCTAGGTGCACTGCTGCCTTATTTGACAATAATTTGTAAATTGTTACGTTTATCTTCTAAATAATAACAATCGGTCTTCAGTCTGTCTATTTTATTTTACACTTCGCGACAAAATAAAACGTGAGTCAACCGTTCGCGCCGGCGAAGTTTGGTCTCTAAAAGGATTCTAGACTAATATTGGTGATTCGAATACGAATCCTTAAGGATTTCCTCGACGAATCCGGATCACGGATCCTTTTTTTCTTAAGTATTCGAATACTGCTTGCGGATCCTCAAAAAGGATTCGAATCATATGTGATTCGAATCGTCCCCAGCTCTGCTGTGTAGGAACAACCCTGTCTGGATGGGTGATCGAACTGGTAGAGCTCGGGGCCCGTCTAGACGGTATAATATATAGGTATAATGAGTTGAATGAATGGAAAGGAGTAGTGCATCGAAAAGTCGGTGGGGTTGCAGTGGCGCCATGCGAACCTCAGAGGGAAGACAGACTGAACCGTGGGGTTGGAATAAAAGTCTGGTTATGGGTAGCCAGGGGCTAAAACCCAAGCTGGATTAGGGGTAATCCCTCAGGGGTGAGCAGAAAGATGTCTGAAAGGTTGAAACTATCACAAAACATATAAGTGGTAATTTATAAATGCCAGATGATAGTATTATTTTGTTCATTATTCAAGAGCTGTCGTTTGATGAAATTACTACCTCCAGTGCTATAATTATCCAATAATACAGCATATTGTCTAATTGTGTTTAACTACATGTTAGTTTAGAGTACCCTTCCCGTCACCTTTTTCCCCTGTACAAGTTTGTACAGGTCTTTGTCAGAGCTCGTGTATCAACCCGTGGTTATTAAAAACTGCCTGTACTTTTAAATGCATTGTTTTCTCCTAATCTAGTTTTTTATGGAAACTCGTATACTCCAAGATTTATATCTAATTCCGATGCTTCAACTGACACTCTTTTTTGCGAATTGGTCAGCCTTTTCATTGTCCTAGATCCCTAGATGGCCTCGTACTAAACAAGTTTGATTCCATTTAGGTCTGCCAGTATTTTCAATTCTTCGATCAAATCGAATAGCGTCCTTTATCGATTTGGCCTTAACGGCCGCCTGTGTGTCAGACATTATTTGGATCTGCCAATGTTTGGTAGATCTCCTATTTTTTGTTCTTGCACACTGCAAGAATCCATAAATCTCAGTTTTAAGGATTAAAATACGATATTTGTTTTTTTTTTTAATAAATTACTACTCATATTTTTCCTCATGTTTTGGGTTTTATCTTTTTTGTTTGTTTTTATGTTAGTTTTGTTAACTTTATTAGCTAAAACGAAAAATATTTCTACAGTTGGTTCCCACAAAAGCCTTAGGTGGGAACCGTACGCACAAGGTTAGGCTAATTTCATTTTTATAGCCTTTCTGGGAGAGTACCACATATGCGTAAAGGAAAGATAACCTATTTATCATAATATAAAGCTACAGTGTTTAGACTTATATTGCATTCATTAGAAAATAACTCAAATAGAAACAAAATAAAAAAGGTAGAAATATCGTTTACTTTAATATTTCATAATCGATATTTAATCTATATCCAATTTATAAATACTTAATAGAAAATAAATTTTTCACAGACGTCGGCGCCATCGGCGAGACGTTGACGTCGACGTCCTATCCCATTGTGCAGCAAAAACTCATCGTTTTCAAGAACCCGACTCGAAATACCATAACGGGACGCGGCGTATATACGTACACGTTTCAAAGGATCACACTCTGTCATCTCTTGCTGAACAAAATCCTTATTTATATTGGGATTATCCTACGTGAACAAATCAGACGCAGACTTATTTCTTGCCTGACGAATGCGCAGGGTAGGACTGCATTGCGAGACTGCACCAACAAGTTATACTTTTTATTTAGGAAATAAATTCCTAATATTGAGTTATGACAATACTTGATTTCGGCAGTTTCATATACGGGAGCTACTATTTTCCTAAGCAAAACAGAACAAAAATGAGAACAGTGATATATAATATAATAATATTTTTATTTTCTAGGATTTAAAAGGACAGATTCGTAGATTAGATTTGAAAGGAGTCCTTATCCGTCGCAATCTTTTCACATAAACTAATATGCCTATAGTGCCCGAAAATAAACAAAAACAGCTCTCCATCATCGAAACTCTGAAACATAGAGGAATCGAGGATACATGTATAACCTGGATAGACTTTATGCTAAGAGGGAGAATGATACATACAACCATTTTGGGAGAGACGATAGCAGCTCGGGTCATGAGGGGATGCCCACAGGTACTGTCTCCACTCCTGTGGAACCTGGTCATTATAATTCTCAAAAATAATATACATAAAACCCTGAGATATGCCGTTGATCTAGTAATCATGGCACAGGGTATACAACACTACAGAAACCGTATGAAAGTGGCTCTTAACTTAATAAAATGGGAAAAGAAAGGACTAAAAATTAGTCCCAACAAAACTACCATGATTGCATTCATGCTCAGGAGAAAGTTGGAGGAACTAGAACCGCTAAACCTCCGAGGTGAAAACGTCCAACTAGAGGGGGATGTAAAGTATTTCGGGATTACAATTAACGCGAAAATATGGTATCATGGACATACAATATTATCATAAGACTGATAAGTTACCCAAATTTGATGTGATCTCCAAAGACACAACAAAAAGTGACTATATCGAGACTAAGCAAGATACAAAGACGCCTGTCTTGGAATAACGGGGGCAATTAGAACAATCCGTACATCCCTACAGCCGCAATAGAAGTACTAATAGGCTTGGCACCACTTTACTTTGTGATACAAGGGGGACAAGATTGGGTGCTTACAGATTAGGGAAATCTTAGCATTAGAGCAGGTCACATGTCACAAAGTTAGTGAGAGGACACGTGTTGGACATAAGAACAGATCACATTACCAAAAATTACTCCTTCAACACTCCAGTGGAGGTTTTAATACCAAACAGAACTGAGATCACTATAAGGGAACCCAGTGCCCAACGACAGGAATAAACCTGGTACACAGTTGGGTCAAAGACTGCGGAAGGCACTGGGGGTGAAGTATAATCCAAAACCCCAACTCCAACCTCAGCTATGTATTAAGAACACATGCTTTAGTATTTCGGGCTGAGGTTTATGCAATCTTGCAATATGCAATGATAAACCATAGGAGAGCTATCAAAAATAAGCAGATCCAAATAATGGCAGACAGTGAGGCGGCACTTAGGGCCATATCAACTCAGAAAGTGGCTTCAAGACTAGTATGGGACTGTATCGAAGAACTAAGGACACTGGCAGACCGAAAAAGAGTAAATCTAGTTTGGGTGCCAACTCATCAAGGGATCAAGGGCAATAAAAAAAGCTGACGAACTGGCAAAATGAGAGTTAGAAGAAATACCGAAACCAGATATAAACTTTAGAGTAACAAAAAGTACAGATTGAGGTTTCATAAATGACTGGGTTCGGATAAAACACAACAACTATTGGAAGAATGATCCAAAACGAACAGAAGAACTACTCTCATTGAATAGGAACCTATAAAACACACCCTATCAACAACTTGAACAAACTTGTGCAAGGGACTACGGTGACAAAGTGAGTACTATGAACTAATATGAGTCAAATACAATAGGCCATTAGGCTTCAATGCTATCGGAGACTATGTCAGACGAGCCCAGGCAAAAAAATGTATTTAAAATAAACAAACAATAATAGTACGTATTTTTTAAATTTTAATTATTTTTCTAAAATTAAAAAATAAAAAAAAAAAATTGCATTCGTCATAAATCGAACCACGTCGGGAAATGCAAATTTCACTGCTTTTGTTTACTGCATAACAAACTAAGTTAACGAGGCATGTCAAGTGAGTTATCTAATCAAATATGTATATTGTAAATTTTTTTAGCAGACATTTTTTTTAATTTTGAGTTGTACTACGTCTCATTTGCAGAGGTTTTAAACTAAATCCTTGCAGATGACACTTCCTGATGGTCCCGCCTACCAGTTCACAAAATTCCTGTTGGAAGTAAGATAGTACCACCTTGCAGCCACTAGCTCTCAGTCTACAGTGAAAAACTTTTTTTGTTATTATTTTCAAAACTAATTTTTATTACCAAACACTAATAAGGAATAAATTGATTTCGTTTTACCATCGCTGGCTCTATAAAAGAACCCAAAACGTAATTTCAGAAGCCTCAATCGCGGTGCACTTGTACAATGTACAATCTTTAAGAACAACGAATAGGAAAATTAATTTACAATTTAACATAAACATGGGAATTTTGAAAAATAAATTTTTTTATCTTTGAAGGTAAAATACCTAAATGAAAGATAATAATTTAAAGATCTTAAATAAAATATAATTTTATTTTTTTAACCATATTATAATCGGTTTTACGTAAATTGAATAGACATTCCTTTTATTCTAATACTTATTTATGAATTCAACTTTACGAGTAATTTTTAAACTCCTAAATTACATTTTTCACACGGTCTTTACACACGAATATGATAAAAAAATGCATCTCAATAAACTTTCAATTATACACTAAGCAGCTCAGTCCGGTCCTATACATCTTTACTTTAAACGAAGGCAAATACCTCGCTAACAAATTGGGATTGTAGACAATAAGATCTGCAAGAAACACAATTCTCTCTAAAAGACGTATTTCATGTTACAAATTATATTCCAAGTCTTGATTTGTGAGCTGCTACTTTTAAAACTTTAATCAACAAAAAGTGTGACTTTTTTGTTGTGGGAGAAAAATTCACTTTGAAAGGTGTCAAAATTTAATCCAAATGAATTGGCTCTGTAATAAAAAAGATAAATAATTCCTTCACTTAGTTAACTATCTCTCTTTACGCGATTCTGAAAAAAAGATTTGCTGGAATAATATATTATTTTTTACGCGAATATTACAATGGTTAGTATTTAGAAAGTTTTGTAAGAAATCATTGTCATCTCGACCTATTAGCTTAGACGGGTTCGTTCGTCGATTTTTTTCTTTTACTTTGCCCTATTCTGCATTTCATTTACTTATATTCCTTCATTTGACATGTCCCGATTACTTCCTTTTTTATTATTTATTTATGTAATACAGGGTTGCCCCAAATTACAGAAGAAGGAAAGGAATATTAAATATTTAACTAAAATCAATAAAAACGCTAATTCTTGTGTATATAAATAAAAAAACATACCTAAAGGAAAAAGGATGCCTCCATAATTAAAAAAAAGTTAAAATTATTTGAAATAAAGGCGATGCTTTGTATATGTTAGTCCTATGTTAGTCCTATGTTAGTCCTATTTTAGTCCTCTGGTAGTCCTGTGTTATTCCTATGTTATTCCTATGTTATTCCTATGTTATTCCTATGTTATTCCTATGTTATTTCTATATTATTACTATGTTAGTCCTATGCTATCCCCATGTTATTCATATGTTCGTCTTATATTACTCCTTTGTTAGTCTTATGTTAGTCCTATGTTTGCCTGATGTTAGTCCTATGTTAATCCTACGTTAGTCCTATGTTAGTACTATGTTAGTCCTATGTTAGTCCTATTTTAGTCCTATGTTAGTCCTATATTAGTCCTATGTTAGTCCTGTGTTAGTATTATGCTAGTTCTATGTTAGGCCTATGTTAGACCTATGTTAGCCTTTGTTAGTCCTATGTTAGTCTTATGTTAGTTTTATGTTAGCCCTATATTAGATTAGATTAGATAGTGTAGATAAGAAATATGCATGTAACTTTCAAGTTTTAGATCAACCCATAATTTGTACGAATATCAGTTCTATCCCTAAAGGTTCCGGGATGTCTGAGCTATCAGTTTTGGGAATAGCAATATTTGATATCAAAGATGCTCCAATTGATGCGTTAATTAGGTGCCGATATTGATGGTATACTTCTAACTGGTAAAAAATACAATTTACCTAGTGGAGACCCAACTAGGATGCACTCTTCTTGGAAAGGTTTCCAATGTCTATTTAAATACCTTCAGCATACTTTCGAGCATAAGAACGTCTCTTTTATGTAAAAATCTGATGTGTCCAACACATGACTTTCCTATCTAGTTATTACAGGCTTTTTCCGTTTATTGTGTACAACCTATTGCAGCATCTCTATAAATGTTTAGAGGATAAACTAAATATATACATTGTCCACATACATCTACCGCGAAACATTTTTCTATAGATATTCATTGAAAATGAAAATACTGAAAAATTTAAATTTAACACTTTTCCTACAATTTTTCCATTACGGTCCATTTAAAAAAAATCATGTATGAACAAATATTATAGAGATCGATATCGCAAACAACTTTTATTTCAACAATTTTCATAAAAATCAGAATTTTGCACATTTTGTCAAATTTCTCGAATACGGACCATTTCAGGAAATTTTTACATAAGGCAAAAATTATAGATAATAATATTAGAAGTAACTTTTATTTGAACAATTTTCTTCTCCAAATATAAATAACAGATATATTCCATAAAATATATAAACGGCCTCCCATAAAGTACCCCCCCAGATGTTCCGACTTTGTCCAAAATCTAATCATTTCACGTCAGGCCGAAATAAAACTTAAGTTCAAAATTTATTGATTTTTTCTTTATCCGTTTTTGAGTTTTCTTCAAATTTCGAAATTTACACATTTTCTCAAATATCTCGAATACGGTCCATTTTAGGGAAATTATTTATGGGACAAAAATTATAAAGAATTATATTACAAACAACTTTTGTTTGAACAATTTTTATAAAAAAAAATATTTTTTTACATTTTGTCAAATTTCGCGAATACGGACCATTTTAGGAAAATTTTGTATATAACAAAAATTATAGATAATAAAATAAGAAGTAACTTTCATTTGAAGAATTTTCTTCCCTAAACGTAAATAACAGATATATTCCATAAAATATAAAAATGACCACCTATAAAGTACCCCCTCAGATGTTCCGACTCTGCCCAAAATCTAATCAGCTCATTAGACGTTGGAACAAAGCTTAAGTTTGAAATTTGGTGTTTTTCCGTGTATCGGTTCATGAGTTATGCGTTATACAGACACACACACACACACCACACACACACACACACACACACACACACACACACACACACACACACACACACACACACACACACACACACACACACACACACACACACACACACACACACACACACACACACACACACACACACACACACACACACACACACACACACACACACACACACACACACACACACACACACACACACACACACACACACACACACACACACACACACACACACACACACACACACACACACACACACACACACACACACACACACACACACACACACACACACACACACACACACACACACACACACACACACACACACACACACACACACACACACACACACACACACACACACACACACACACACACACACACACACACACACACACACACACACACACACACACACACACACACACACACACACACACACACACACACACACACACACACACACACACACACACACACACACACACACACACACACACACACACACACACACACACACACACACACACACACACACACACACACACACACACACACACACACACACACACACACACACACACACACACACACACACACACACACACACACACACACACACACACACACACACACACACACACACACACACACACACACACACACACACACACACACACACACACACACACACACACACACACACACACACACACACACACACACACACACACACACACACACACACACACACACACACACACACACACACACACACACACACACACACACACACACACACACACACACACACACACACACACACACACACACACACACACACACACACACACACACACACACACACACACACACACACACACACACACACACACACACACACACACACACACACACACACACACACACACACACACACACACACACACACACACACACACACACACACACACACACACACACACACACACACACACACACACACACACACACACACACACACACACACACACACACACACACACACACACACACACACACACACACACACACACACACACACACACACACACACACACACACACACACACACACACACACACACACACACACACACACACACACACACACACACACACACACACACACACACACACACACACACACACACACACACACACACACACACACACACACACACACACACACACACACACACACACACACACACACACACACACACACACACACACACACACACACACACACACACACACACACACACACACACACACACACACACACACACACACACACACACACACACACACACACACACACACACACACACACACACACACACACACACACACACACACACACACACACACACACACACACACACACACACACACACACACACACACACACACACACACACACACACACACACACACACACACACACACACACACACACACACACACACACACACACACACACACACACACACACACACACACACACACACACACACACACACACACACACACACACACACACACACACACACACACACACACACACACACACACACACACACACACACACACACACACACACACACACACACACACACACACACACACACACACACACACACACACACACACACACACACACACACACACACACACACACACACACACACACACACACACACACACACACACACACACACACACACACACACACACACACACACACACACACACACACACACACACACACACACACACACACACACACACACACACACACACACACACACACACACACACACACACACACACACACACACACACACACACACACACACACACACACACACACACACACACACACACACACACACACACACACACACACACACACACACACACACACACACACACACACACACACACACACACACACACACACACACACACACACACACACACACACACACACACACACACACACACACACACACACACACACACACACACACACACACACACACACACACACACACACACACACACACACACACACACACACACACACACACACACACACAGACATCATCGCGAAAATAGTCAAAACGGATTCAGGGGACCTCAAAACGTAAAAATCCGTCGAAAACTCGAGGTCGAAAAAAATCATGATTCCTATACTTTCCTTATATCTGTATACAGATAGGAAAGTAAAAATGACCAGATAACGAATTTTTGGAGTCTTGATATTCTTGGAATATCTGATCCTAATGATAGTAAGTCCAAGAAAGGATTAGAACTGATTGTGAAACAATATCGCTAATACAAAAAAAATTAATAAAGGTCCTAAAATCGAGCTTCGTTGATGGGAAAATAACTGAAAAATCGAAAAAAAATCAGTTAAATTTTTCCTTTCAAGATTACGTCCTTATTTTAATCCTTTAACCACTTGCAACACTCAAGCCTTTGGTTTTCCGCCAAGTTCTATTAATTATTCATTTAGTTAACACGGCTTGCGTGAAGATGTGGGCAAAAGACACCCTTTACTTCTGTTAAAGAAAATCGAATTTTCCATGTTATTCCCAGGGACCTCTTGTAAATTACTTTTTATTCTACTTAATATCAATGTACTTTTCAATTCTCTGCGGGGCTTGAATGCGAAAATGAGGCACCTAAATCTATCACTGAGGGTCTATCTTTACTTGGCAATGACCAGTCAGAATTCCTGATCAGGTACAGAGTCTACCTAGTCATAGGCATGTATTTTTTCATGTGGTACTTTCAGGGTAACTTAAAAGCTCCCTGGCAACTCTGCAGCTTCTGGTTTTATCCCACCCTCCCTTGAATTTCACAAGGGCATGTTCTTTAATTAGGTTTGTCACTACCGATATTGTCAGTGCACTGGACCAGGTCCAAAAAGAATTTGGTTGGCTGCCTTCTTGGCTAATGAATCAGCAAGACAGTTATCTTTCGATGTGGCGTGACCTTTGATCAAATTTAAGGTGACCATATTGTTGATGGATACTTCGGCCAAAGTTTCGTGACATTCTATTACTGAGCAAATTCGATGTCTGTGTAGGGTGAGTAGTGCTATCTGTATAGATAAACATGTTTCTTTCAGTGATATTGTTTCAGGAAATTTCTTTTGCTGCTATAAGAATCTCCGTGAGCGTGGTCTAAACTACAATGGCCCTATTGCTCAAATCTCATTTTATTTTTAGGTTTAAGGATTTGGAGTATATTCCATATCCATGTTGTTTTGTTTTAGAAGCGGCAGTGAAGAAATGAATAGTTCATGATACTTACGGCTCTTCTATTTGTTCCGTTATAAGTCCATGTTTGCTTGAAGCAGTGGAAACGTAGCGGGCGCCTCCTGCCAGAAGATATTGGAATATTTGTCTTTTCTGTTCATGACAGAATAGATTAATTTTATTGTAACATTTTACATATTATAAAAAACATGTAATCACGATTCAAATTAATTTTACTGCGCCTGTCATTTGTCAGTAATTGCTTTTTCACAAATTCTAAACTGAATAACATTAGTAATAATACTCTCCCTAATTTATCCCATTACGAGTGAGTTTTAACCCAAAAGCTGAGCTTATCCGGGATAAGGACGTATATTATGTCTGCCGTGGCGATCCAGGACGACTTACAGATGATTGATGGTGCCATTTAACTTGCAGGTGAGGAAAACCCGCAAAATTTTACCCACCATTATCGAAATGATAATGCACTGCGATTTGTAATGTAGATGCCATATCAACAGCAATTAAATTTTTGATAATACGACAACCATTAAATCCTACGACGCACCATGTAAATTAAAAATTCACATGGACTGCTGTAGGATTCGAAGCGTGTTCGCTAAATCACTGAAAGGTTCGTAAATGTACTGCGCTATAGAGATTTTACAGATATTGTATAAATTAACAAGACATAAGCGAATTTAATGAACACAAATAAACTTTATATTGCTACACAACAGAGTGGTTTAACTACCAATCTTGCTGAGTATCAGCAGTTTCTTTTATCTGCAATAGAGAATAATTGTAAACAAGTGAACTCTGTCTATACTGACGATCTGTCCAAAGCTTTCAAAAACGTGTGTCATTCCTTGCTGTTAGATAAATTGAAAAGGATGTGTATTATTGGCAACTACATTCAGTTTATTAGTTCGTATTTATTTGAATGTCGCGTGGTCAGAGTGTGAATTTAGTTGGTTTTACTTGTCGTGAAATTTTGACATGAAAAGGCGTGCCACAGGGCTTTCTTATAGAACCTGTATTGTTTATCCTCTTCGTTAATAACTCTAGTTGCCTTTATATAAATGACCTAAACATTGTTTCATTTGTTGATAACTGTTGAAACAAGCATAATTAGATATCAACAATTTGGTTCAATGATGTATTGATAACTTGCTTATATTGAATATTGAGAAATGCAAATTTGTAATTTTTTATAAAACAGCTAATACCATCGTGATTATGTCAGTGATTCTCAACCACTGTGCCGCGGCACTTTTGTGTGCCACGATTTTCTAAAAGTGTGCCGCTAAATTTTAGATATATATTAATGTTAATTTTATTAAATAATATGATTTAAGAAGAAAAATACTTTTAATAGGAATAGATATTTAAATCCGTATTTTTTTTATATTATTTCATTATTTGTTTTGCAACGCATTCTTTCTTAGTGCCGGATTATAATAAAGCGGCGAGCATAGCGTTTTATTCAAACCAATAGGAATAAATTCATGCGTTTATAGTAAGGCGTTTTACACAGCGATGAAGAGAGCGTTGCTGCAGTGGTATAGCCCAAATCAAACCTGTTTGTTTCGGAAGCGGTCACCAGCGCAGTTTAATACGCGACCGAGCTGCATAAACAGCTTTGCTCACCGCTCTGCTCGCCGCCTCACTATAATCCTGGCCTTAGAACCATAAACTGATTTTTATGCCTCAATTGTACGTACTAGACTTGTCACTAGTACGTACAAAAACAGTAGTATTAATGACGTTGGGAATTTCAAACACGTTGCATAGTAATTACTGCGGCAATTATTACTCAAAATTAAACTGCAAAGGCAATTTAGGACATTTAAAGGTAATGCACAAGTCTAGGCTGTCTGATGGATAGCCTTTGGTAGCTGGTTTTGTTCTGAGTGGAGAAGGAGTGGTATCAAATTTACCGTATTTAATCTAATAATTCTAGGCGCCAGTTCGATTTTAAACATTCCAAAATAACCACGTTCTTGTCCCCAACCAAATTCGAACCAACATTAGAAACGAAATGAGACAAAGAGGTTTTCTGCTTATACCATTTAATAAAACCTCCGATGTGTAAATACGTAACCCCAGACTTTAATACAAACAGCAGCAGTGATCAATCTCAAGAACTTACAAGGATTCTACAAATGGTATGATCTATATATACAAATAACTATCTTTTAAGGAGCAACTACTTTAAAAGTCAGACAAAACATATGATCGAACCAAAATAAATTTGAAATTTAGCATTAAATTGGACTTTTTAACCAGAAAAATATAAAGTACAATAAATAATCATACAAAATATCACATTTAACAAATAAAACTACTACCAACATACACAAAGTATGCCAAATATCGAAACTAATTATGAAAATCGTTACACTCTCATCTTAGCTTTTATCGTGAACCATCCTGTATATATGATCCGTGAAAACCTTTTTATTCTAACTTGCGCTATAAAAGCTTGTTCTCTCTTAAAAGAGCTGAAATTGGTATACAATTTTTGAAATGTTCGACTGGCACTTACAAAAAAAAATTGCGATTTAGCCAATAGCAAGTTTTACGATACACATCCGATAAGGAAAAGTCGATACTGCCGAACTGGCGGCGAAAGTCCATAGGAAGTATCGAAGAGGAGTGCTAAGAGGCACGTGCGTTCTTGAAACACGAACTGACTTCCTAATTTCCCCATTCCAATGGAAAACTGACAGACAGTCGGTAATAAGGAATCGTGCATGTCTCAACCGTCTCTTATATTATTGTCTTTTTAGCTATTGTACTCCATTTCTACTACGTTTTTTTCTTCTCTCCTTTCTCCATTTGTTCCTTTAGTTTCGTCAGGTATTTAGCGAACGTATGCCAAAGCTCAGTCGTTAACGATAATATGGGGTGAAAAAGTCAAGTCAAAAATATTTTCTAAGCAAATATACAGTGCATTCATTAGATGGAGAAATTAGAGAAGGGTTGTAAATATATTTTTAGAAATAATAGGTATATCAGTTTTTAAAATTATTTTAAGAGTAGCTTCTATTACATAGCTATAATAGTAGTCATATTTCTTTAATATTCCATAGGAAACTTTATCGTTTACATATTACTTTAGCAACATTTAGCAGTTTAGATGTCACTGAAAGCCGATGGAATAATTTATTTAAATTCAAAATTTTATGTATCATATTTCTCGTGACGTGTAAGATAAAGGAGCCTAAAAGAGAACCCTTTTTAAAAAAAATTGTAACGTTTACCAAACAAGACTTTTCTACGAACTTAAAGACGTTTATTGAACAACATTATATTTGCCATAAGAAATAAATAAAGAATATGCAATTTGTCTGCGAACTTAGCAAAAAATAAACTTAAAGCTAATTAAGCAAATATTGGCGAAAAAATATTGGGGTTCCTAATAAGAGACAGGGGTCTCATATTGAGATCCCCTGTCTCTTATTAGGAACCGTACATATATTTTGGATACTCAGTAAGAAGGTTTAAGCTAAATATTATTTTCTCTTTTCACACATTGGACAAATGAAGTTTGCATCTTCTGCACCACAATGTTCGTGCGCCCATCGGTAACATTTTATGCACTTTACCCATTGTTCACCGTGTGTGTCCGCAGAATACAGGTTCGTACAAAACAGGCACTCTGCATCATTGTCTTCTTCAACAACTGGTTTCTTCTTTTTTTGTATTGTCTTCTTACTGCTTGGATGATTTGTGGTCTCATAAAATTTTTCTTCCTTGGTTTTTTGTAGTGTCTTGCTACTGCTTGGAAGATTTGTAGTCTCATCAAATTTTACTTTCTTGGTGACGGTGCATCCGAGTTCCCGTCCAGATATTTAATTCCGCCGAATTCCTGTGCACCTGTTAATACTGAAATAAATTACATAAGTGGCGTAAATGCAAATGCACAATTTTTTTCTTCTAAAATTGAGTATTTTTTCCAAAAAGGAGTCGGTGAAACGTTTGTTAAACTAGATATTTTTTACGACTTATAACGACTTAAATTTTTTAAATATAATAACTGAAACTAAGTAATGGTGAAATCTAACCTAGAAATAAATGTTTCTAAATATTGGCTGAACTTCTTTTGGATGAACGATTGTTTGCCGAACTTTTTTTAAGTAATAATTTTATAAATTACTTAAAACAAAAATGTAACTTTCTTAATTCATTTAATCCTAAACCCACCCCACATTATAGAGTTGCTGTTAGAAACTTTTTAGATTAAAACTTCCCCAATATGTGTATAGGAAAAGGTTGACCTCATAACTGGCCTTTAAGATCCCCAGATTCCCTAGGTCCCTAATATTCAAAATATTAACATGAACACGAAACCAAATTTAAAATATATTGTTGAGTGGGTGTACGGTATAAAAATATCAAGCAATATTTATTTAATAAGCGAGTGTCCATTAAATAATTTTCATTATTTAATATTAAAAATTTATTTTTAACCCACCAGATTCGTAAAAACTAAAAAGCATACTAAATAGCAAAACCTAGATGAAGAAATGGCTAAATAAAAAAAAAATTGAACTAATTAATTAAAAATGTTGACTTAACAAGTTGGTATTCTTCAATATTTTGTTATTGGACAAACGATGACAACCGATATTAGTAGATGGTTTTTGAATAACAATAAGCATTAAAGGTGGCTGAATGCCGAATGAGCTTTACTATTTTAATATAAAAAAATTTGCACGAAATATGTATATCTTTTAAAAAAATTGACGAACAGGGTATCGCATTATTTTTTTTTTTTTTTAATCTAGACCTGTTATTCGTTTGGTCCATGTAGGAAAAATATATGATCCAAATATTAAAAAATATACTGGGTGGTTTGTCAATATATGTATTTATGTGTATTTACATTTATTCACAGGAATTTTATTGTCAAAAATATAAAATTAAATAAAGTATTTACTAGGGAATATACCTCGGAATATACTTCGACCGTAGGTACATTTTTTGAAATTTCACCTATAAATATTTTCAGTTCTCATTTGTATTATCCTATTTATTAATAATTTTATTTTTGTTACAGGTAAGGGTAGATCTTACAGCTAAGAGAATGGGTATGTAGTTCATTTAAAAGAATTTATTATCTAAGTTAGAGTATCGTATAAGTTATACTGGTCAATATTTTTCATGTTAATGGGGCATGTTCAAAGATTTCATTTTTTTTTTATGAATAATACAGTTCAAAATAAAGATACTTTTAATTTTTTTTATCTACTCATTTGCCAGAGTTATTAATTTATGAGGTAGCTGGGAATAGACCAATAGGAACTAGCTACACAACGTTACAGGTTATACGGTATACGAGAAGTAATATACGTTCGTTTGTGTCCACCTTCTTACTTTTAGACTTCTAAAATATCGTTAAACAAATATGTTTTAAATATATGTATAATATCAAATGTTTTTAAAAATATTATTTATGTTTAAACTTTTAACATATTTACAGTTTCATTGTTTTAAAAAACGTCACCTAATAAACAAGAAAATGGTAATTCGGCAGTACTGTGTCTTATCTGTCAGTACTGTCAATAAAGAATTTGTGTGTTGTAGTAGGGCAGGGGCTGGAACGGGACAGGAGCGGAGTTTTTAAGGGAGCTTTTAAATGACATTTAAGCGTGTTACACTAATCGGGCTAAACCGAACGCTAAAAGGGTCGTTTGGAGTTAAAAGAATTAAAGGAGTGATTTTTTTTGGAATTTGAAAATGTTTGTGTTTAGTTTTATACTTTTTTATAAATATTATGAGTACGAAAAAGTGTTTTCTACCAAGATGTGATAATGATTCACAGTCATTATTAAAAATATATATTTAATAAACTTTTTAAATTGTGTTTCTGTTTTTTTTTTTATTAATTTATCACATTTCAGAGATTAAAATAATTTTATGCAAACAAAAATGTAAAATCTGTGAAAATTTTATTTATTAACCTATAATTAAAAAATAAAAGTACCTGAATAAAATAATCGAAGTAAAAAACACTTTAGTAACAATTAAAAAAATATATAGAAGCCCTAACAATTAAACATTTAAAAATAGCCAGAATGCAGTTGTACAAATTAAAATGTCCTCTAATGATTCATTATCAAATTCAACTTGTCCTATTTCTACCTCATTATGTACTTCAAATGTGGGAAAAGCAATGCAAAGTACTTTATGTTTATGTGTAATTATGCCGTTTACTGTGCAAATATCTCCTAATCTCAAGTTATTCATGGAAAATTGCATTATCTTCATATACTTGCTTGATAGATCTTAAAATAAAATATTATTTAATGAAGTGAGGATTTTTTAGTATTTTCAAGAGAACATTTTTATGGATTCTTATTTTTTCAGTTTTTATTACTTTACTATTTTCCAAATTATTTCATAAAATATAAACATATTAGTGTTTTTATTTTTTCAATTTAGTAATATTATCGTAGATTTATTCATGTAAATACTAGATATGTGTATAATAGTTGTAACAGAAAGAGTTTGTGTACATTTACAAAAAGTAGTGATTCATACACAAAAATGTACTTAAATTATTTACAATGACATGTAGCAAGTAGGTTTTCCTTGGCCAAATAAAAACAGTATTACAGTAAATACTTGTGCACTACCCTTATAAATAGTTTTAGATGTTATTTAGTTTTAATTTTTGAGGTAGGCATTATAAAGTTTAGGAGTCTGTGTTTTTGCTAATCTACATTTATTTAAAAACAACCAAGAACCAAGTGCATAAAAATTACAAGTATGAGACAATTTTCTAAAATGTTTAAATTCGTTTCATACAATAACAAATTAGGCTATTTCTTAGGTAATAAATAATTATACTTTTACTTCTAATTATAGAAATAATACCAACAGCACAACCTTAAACGTCGCTCTCTCGCTCAGTGTACGCTAATATATTATATGAAAAATATTTTTTTCTTATACATATAAATGAGGCCATCCTAACATATAACAACAGGGTGAAGGTAAAATTTTATTTTTGAAACAACTGTTACTGTTAATGACCTGAGATAAATATGTTTTTACTATAAGGTGTATTGGCGCATATAAAATGTACCTACTATTAAAACAAATTATAAATAAAATGTTACATACCTTCCTGTCTTAACTTTCTTAACTTTGGTACTTATAAACTGAATATTGTTGAAAAAATGAAGTAATCATAACTTGGTTTACAATAGCTAAAACACTTAAATCAGCTTTTATAAATCCAGCTGACAAACTCATGTTAATAATAAAATTAAACCAATTAGCAGAGACAAAAGAAATACATCGAAAATCGAGAAAAAATAAATAAAACAACATCAACGAATGTTAGGTTAGGTCTAGATAGTGTCAATTTTTAAGTGTCACTAAGATGTGTCAGTTTGTTCGTTGGCTTGATTGTGTATAACAAACAAAACTTCGACACAAGCTGATTGGTCTATTACCGAAGATGTCCACATTTCAAATTTTAAATTATAAATGGTTTCACTTTAAAAACTTTTGGCTTTTTAAATATTTAGAATAACTTGTATAGTGACTATTACAATATAATTTATAAAACGGCATACCTAACATCTGAACATGGCCCATTCCATTTTATAGGTTTTTATAACATTTACTTGATTTCATTCATAAAACTCGATAATTAACAAGATTAAGCCTGCTACAAAAAATCAAAAATCAAGTTTGATCGTCTTCAAATGAGATAGCCTAGGTTAACACAAAATCAATAACACAAAAATTAATACTCACTGATTTTGTCATTACCTACCATATATCGGTTAAGACTATCGGAAATATAATTTGACTGAAATATTTATTATATTAATAAATAAATGGTTCGATATTAAAAATTCGACTAATAAGCAGTTCAAGCCTTATTAAATGGAGCCCTCGACTAGGACATATTTCCAAAAAACAAATATTAACCAGCCGCATGGCAGTAACGGAGAAACTCCATTCTGGAGAGACTCCTGATCCAGAAAAATACGAGGATAATACCCTTAAGCCAGGGCAAAATACATTCAGCTTATTCAGCACGGCTGCGTTGGACTCATCTCTAATAAACATGGAGATTATTATTTCAAATGAGTTTAACGTTTTATGGGCCATAATAACTTAGTGTAATGGTAAAAAGAAAAGAAGAAGAGATACGTAGTAGTAAAATATAGAAAAGCGGTTGCCGAGAGAGCCGTTCGTTTTTGCTTTTGACAAAGGATGTAATGGGAATTTCTGGATTCGTGCTAAGTTAATTCTACTAGTTCGTTTATTAATTCAAGGCGGTGCATTAAAGTAAACTCGGATCGAAAACAGTAAACGGAAATAGAGTTACAATTGTTTTTTGTTTTGTTTTATATTATGTAGTAGGGTTATGGTAGCGGTAACTCACTTGTTTGGAAGATACAAGCAGTATAAATCATAGAAATATTAATTACCATTCAATTCAATTATATTTATCGACTAATAACAATAGTTGATCATTTAATCTAATAGGAAAAATTCCACTAAACTTTTGATCCTGCATGTCATTTATACTAACGAAGTAAATATTTTATAATAATTAAGTTCTACATAGTTTCATCTATGGACAACTTAATACGTTCGCACTGATACTCTACAGTACTCGTTTGTTGACCAGGTTCATTCCGTAATAAAAGAAAAAACAATACGGTCGACAGTTTTGTTGGACCTATCCCAAATATTTTATTCGCTCCGTGCGAAGTCATGGAAAGGGAAGCAAAAGCGATACTAGCGCTAGCTGCGCATAATTCGTGCATTTTAGAGCGATATTTTGTAATTTTCGCATATCAAATACACGTATACATTTTCCTTTTTTCAAAAAAGTAGGTAAAAACAACACAACAACACAACCGGAATTGCTGTGTTGAAAATTGTACAAATACTAGCGAAAAACAGTGAAACTTATATAAAAAATTTCACTAGCAAAGTGGAAATTAAATCAAAGAAATAAACGGATGGGTGTACAATAAGACGAAAAATTACCTTTATTTTTGTGATAATAACAGTAATGCTGGAACTAGTAGACATCAGAAACTTGAAAGGTTTTAAATAAACAATAAATTATCATTAGCAAGGACTAGATTTCAAGATTTCTGCCTTTGATTATAATATGTGGCGGGAATGGAATTTTGTGACTGATGGGAAACCAGTTTTAATCATTCATTCTATGTTTTCTTTCGAACAAAAATGAAAATATAAATAACGATCCTTTTTTATACATTTTAACTTCACACTATTATTAAATGGTATTTTTTTATTTTGACAGAATAGGCTAATTCTTCAATAACAACTTATTAGACTTAGGCAACTTCTCATACATTTTCCAGAAAATACTGTTGCCTGCCTATATTTTATTATTGATTTTTATTGATTATAGATAATTTTCTTTAATTGAAGCGGGAAAAATATATAATAATTATAAATTAATGTTTTACTTGTTTTACAAATCCATATACTTTTATTGAAACTAACATATATACTTTTATTTACGAATTCTATTAAAAATTGTATTTGTCAGTATAAAAAAAAAGATTCCTTTAATGCCAAAACAAATTGGCGCTGCTGTCGCGCATGGAGCGAATAAAGTTTTTCACAAAAGCTTAATACTAATAGTCAAATAATATCTAACCGACCACAATATATCTAAAATCAAGCAGGAAAACTAATATATGGAATTGAAGTAAATTATAGTTAGTGTGCCATAAGGAAGTCCTATGAGGGCTTTTCTGTATCTACACTATACCTATTGTTCAAAAATGACAAGCAATTTTTTACAGATACTTCAGTTACTCTCTTAATAGACCACTTAATATAAATGATGTATAATAAACATAAGAACAAAAATATATTTTATCGCAAATCGTCAATAAAGCCATACATTACCATAGCGATTTGCGCAAGTAAACAAACACTTTATCTCACTCTAAAAATCAAATATTTTATCTGACTTTAATATTTATCAACATAGCCATGTCCGTCTGACAGAAATAGGAGTTAACTTTTTTTTTGTATTCGATGTTATTTTTCTGTTTGTTTACTTTTTCACACCAAAATGTGATGTTATAAATATCTCCTTTTTTATTATTTATAATTATTTACGGTTGGTGATAAAAGTTTGTATGGACCACTTCAGCAAAGTGTCTTTATCGAACTCGACTTATAAAAGAAGCCTTTGCCCCTCCTGTGGCAATCTATAACTAGCTCGATAAAGAATCACTTTGCTGACTTGGTACATTAATAACCATTATTCTAAAATTCGGAAATAAATCTCAAAAATGGAGATTTGAAAAAAGCCTTTCGTAGCCGGGAATCGAACCCAAACATTCTTCTATGCTAGATATGCTAGACAAGTGCCACTTCTATTAGACCATCCACGATAGTTAAGGCTCGTTCTCAAATTTTCAAATATTTCTATAACAGCATCGGTGTATATGAGAAATGCATTTATGCATACTAAGCCCATATCTTCGTCTGCGTGAGTTAAGTTTCCAATGTACATTAAGAGACGCAAACCTGAATAAGAAAATATTTTCATACTTAGGTTTACGTCTCTAAATTGTTTATACCTGTTGATATGGTTCTTCTTTGTCACCTCTTCTTATCCGTGGGTGGTTCTCATTTACATTTTAAAATAAATGACGACAGTAGGAATGTTAAATAAGTTTTATTACATCTTCCATAATTTTCCTTAATTCCATTCTGTTTGTAGCTTTCTTTTTCAACATTCAGTTCCAATTTTCCATAAATCTTTTTTCATGCAATCCATTGATCCATTCATTATTTTACCTGGTTTAGCTCTTGTTGTTTTTTACTTCTTTTATCCTCTCAACGTTGACCGAACTTGTCTATATGCTATAAATTGATGATATAGATAAACAATAGCTCAATGTAATGTTTTTATCTAAAAAATGTACTGTTCCTCCTTCTGTCGCTAAGGCAATTATATCTTCCCAAGGAACTTTAGGATTTGAAATGCTAAGAAAATCGTCTTCTTCTATCTGACGTGATTCCAAGTGTCTTTGGATTCTGCAGAGCCACAAATTCTTTCAGAATGTAAAGGAATTTTTGGCCTTCTGCTCACAAAAGTTGCAGTCACTATCTTCTACTAATCCAAGTTCACTAAGATATACTTTAAATCTACAATGCCTGTTAAGTATCCCCATTACCATGCGGCTCGTTTAAAATGACCACTTATTAATCTCCATACAATGATACTCGTACAATATAATTTTAAAAGTTTTTCTCACATTCGCAAATCTGAATTCGGTAACAATTCTCAATTGCAGCAAACTTCTTTGTTTTGTGATTTTCCTGGGGTCAAGTTTTCGTTGTTACATCTTGTATATCTCCAGACCGTTTTCGGGATGACTACGTAAGTGCTTAGATGCCTGTTTGGCTAAGAATATAATGATAATCTTTTGTATGCAATAGTTTTTAACAATATTGAACTGGTAACAGTTCCTGGCCTGGAAGTACCTTGGATATTTACCCAAAATTTGTAGCTCCAATATTCATTCGATTTCTCTACCACTTTTTCTTCTTGTAACAACAAAAGTTGCCTTGTTTCCAAGGAATATAGTGCAAATCTAATTAACTATCGTTTTGAACTTTACATTCTATATTTTAGATGTTTTAAAGATTTTTCTGTAATTATAGATCCAAAGTACCTAAATTACCATCCCATCCTATTTATATTAGGACATTCTTTGTACTTTATTTTTAATTTAACGATTTGCATTTAGTTAGTGATACTATGTACAAACTAATCATTACATTTGTTTACTTGATAATCTTTACTTGAGTGAATTACTCATTATTTAAATTCTTTTTGCATTTTAATTCTAAAATTTTTAACAAGAACAATTCTTTGGCATCCCTTTCAACAGAATTTCCTAACTAAATGTTTTATTATTCCTTGTCCATTAGAATACCTTAGAACCCAGAAATACCAATGGAAAACAATCTTTTGAATGTTTTTTTAAATATTGTCCAATTTATCTATACCTCACAAAACATTGTAAGTATCTTTTATTTAAGAGTATTAAATTCTGGAAATCCATTTGAATGTATTTTTATATTTTTCCTTTATTTGACTTCCATTCAAAATAATTTTACCACGTCTTTCCTGATGCAACATTTTAACTAATTTACATATTATATTTTACATTCACGTATATAATTTTCCTTACAATATTTTCATTTTTTTAATGCACATATAAAATTTTGCAGTTGAAGAAACCTCAGTCGAATTGGCGTTCTCCCTTTCAGTTTCCCAGACGGGCCGATTCGGATCCCGTTCCCGATCCACCAAGCGCTAGTTAATGTGAATACTAAATCTCCAACATTCTCCAGGCAGCTCTTATTCGTCTGGATCCTCTGATTGGGTTAGTTGGTCCCTCAAAGTGCCCCCCAACCTCCCTCTCCCGGTATCCTTTTACCGCAATGCAAGGCTTTCGATATGTATTTGAGTGTTTCCTTTTCACAAAACCCGGATTTCGTAAATATCCTTCAGATATTGAAGGATATTTCTTTTGGATTCCGTTCAGTCGTCGGATTTATTTTTCTGGGATACTTGTAGGTAGCTAAAAAAGAATGGATGAGTTAAAATGTGGTTAGACTATTATTTGTATTCGTTTTAATTGCTGTACTATATCTTTAAAAGATTTTGTGATTTGAATAAAACACGATCGGGTTTTCTATTATTTGCTTTCAAATTAAAATTACCTACACATTTTTTAAGGACGATTTTAATAGAATCTAAAGATTTCGGTTTTTACAATTTCTATTCTCCATATTTTTTTTATACTTCTTGACGGTTGTTGAATTAGAAAAAAATATTTAGAAAAGCAACCGTGTCATCGTGTAAATTTATTAATGTATAATACATTTATTTCAAGTATAATAATAATGTTAGTTCTTGTCACTTTGTCACTTCCGTATCAATATAGGGAAATATATATTTTCATTATACTGTTATTTTACTATTCTATTAGAATTCAATTATATTTATACTATTCAAAGCTCAATTACAAAATTTTATCCCCTTAGAACAAACAGTGCGATGTATACACCAAATACAGTTAATGATATATTGAGTACTGCACTATATAGCAAATTTACATAAAAAAAAATAACAGTACAATATAGAACCTATAAAGTCTTGACACTTTCGATTTCAGATTCCTATTTCTATTGATATGGAAACCCCTTTCAGATTTATAAAGCAATTTCCAACCAAATGTCAACTTCAATTTCCTAGAATGTTTAATGATTCCTATGTTATAACTAGATAACCAACACTTTACTTATAAAACTTAGTTATATATTTGGCAACCGTAACATTTCTCTTGCTGCTATAAACCTCTTAAAGAGCTTAAATGAGGCATTTATAAAGGTTGCGAACACCTTTGTTTAGTAACGCTAATAACTTAAAGTTGTATAAGTAACAGTAACAGAAACATTGTGGAAACCACTAAATAACTTACAAATAGATTCGTTTAAACACCTATAGTAATAAAATATAGTGTTGTACATTTTTAGGCAACCTTTATATAACTTGCCTATAATAGATTTGGTAATATTTCCGTTACCAGAGTTTCGTTACTTGAACATTGACATTTCTCACTCTGTCATTTGTCAAAACCTGTCTTTGTCTCTCAGATACACTTATTTATTTATAATCCTTCTCTATTCCAATAATAAAATAAAATTTTATGTTCTGCTCAGGCATCATAGATAGAAACAAAAATGGAGAATCACGATAAAATTAAAACACCTATGTACTATTATTGTTGGACTTTACTGACTGTTGGGTGACTTAAAATTTTGGTGGGAATCGTATTTCATTGCGAAAGTTAATGAGATACTTCGAAGAAACGTAAGGGCCACTATAATTTCCACTAATAATTATTTTTAGTTTATATTTTTACTTTAAATATATGAACCAAATTTAATTTCACAGCTTATTACTAACATTTACTATTCCGATATTTCATCAGAACCAAACATGTTTATTTAAGATTTATTTAAAAAATAAATAAATTATTAAGTTTTTGTATATATAGTTCGTTTCCAGTATTTCTAAGATTTTTGTAAACAAGTATGGCGGAATCACGAGTAACCATATATAACTTAAGACGTCATTAATATCACTAAAAGTAATATTATATAACTGGTAGTAACATAAGAAAAAAAAAATTAGTTCATTAAAAATTATTCAAACAAGAGTAAACAATTAATTTCTGGGAGACTTTTTTTCCTTAAAAATTCAAATAAATCGAAAACTAATAATAATAGTAATAGGGAACCTTTAGTTAACTGACATTATTTTTGATGTAGTTTTTAATTCTAAAATAAAAAACAGGGTGTTCCATTAAAAATAATATAACTTTGTATATTTTCTCTTATGTGGGACATCCTGTATACATCTAACAAATTTTAAATTGTAGCCGTCTGTAACCTACGTATTCCTCCTAAACGAATGTTTTATATCTTTGGTCGTTTTCCCATAAAGCTCCGTCCCGTTGAGCGTGAGCCACCCTGTATATCTCATAGTTGCAATATAAAACTTAACAACCTATAAAATTCCTTTATATAATTTGTAGTAACACTTGTTATCATAATGAAACCAAAACATTAATTCATTTCTGTCAAACGTGATGTCAAAAATTTAACCTCCGTCCACGAGCATCCATGAAATTATTAAATTATCTCCACTATGTCTTTCAAAATAGTGCAAACTAAAGAACCGGGGGCTAAGGGGCCTCTACTTACAATTGTCCCATCAGCTTGGGAAAAGGATGGCACTCTTATTTATTGGCCTCCTTCCAAAAAAAAAATAACAAATACAATGACAAATGAGATATATAGTTATATTAGAATAATTTGTATTACTGATGGTTGCAAAGTTTTATAAAAGAGGCGATATAATAACCAATAGTTTTATAAGAAATATAGTCAACACCACTTCCTACCAGTTTTTATAAAGGTAATTTACGACACCATTAAAAAACTCAAGGTGTTTTAGTTATATAACTAGAGATACGGTAATCCATATGTCACCTTTTTATAAAACCACTAGTAACCGTTACTTAAAGTTTTATAAAATGGTGATGGAAATAGTTCTGTTACTTTGTTATACATCCATAACTACTAGTAATGTTATAAAACCATTATAAAACCTGGTTACCAAAAAATACAGGTTATACAACTCCGAAACTTTCTTATATAAATTTGTTACTATTATATATCTATTATAAAAATTCGGGTTACGGTAAATGTTTATTGGGATTTCTGTGTGACCATCTATCTCAGTATTGCTTCTAACTGGTGTTTATCTCTCTTCTATAGTCTTTTGATGTCTGCTGGGTTGCTCGCTATGCTCTGTATCCTTGCCTCTATTGGATTCTCTGCTTTTAATTTGAAAATATAAATTCTCGTTTACATTTTTTTATATATATTTTCTATGTTTTATTCGTTCTATATGCAACTTCATAATTTATTAAAATACATATGACCATATCGTCACCCTTATCACGAAGTGACCTAACCAACAAAAATTGAAAAAATGTTTTTTGTGCGGATTAACTAGTCTTAACCTACTTTATCATCTCACGAAGTGGCATACCTACAACCTTAATAGTGCATGCAATACAACATATTTTCCTCACGAACTGTTCTAAGTGACTTTAGTTATCTTAGTGAAGTAAAATAATGTAATCCACAGGATAAACTGCAACCTAACTGAACAGTCGCCATGCTTATTTTGTGTAGAATCTTATGACTGTACATCGACAACTTCAAGAATGTAGTTACATTCTGACTTATCCTTGCCCATGATATACAAATTTGTTTTTGGAGCATCTTGAAAAAACAAATTTTACTAACAAATCGAGTTATAGTACGTACCGAAAAATATTTAAATAGCAACATTTATCTTTCTAAAACCCAAAAAAGAATTATTGTTCCCTCTATATAATTTAATTTCAAGGAAATCTCACTGTAAAAGAAAATTTAAAAGACAAGTACACACAGCATATTGCAGAGGAGCAAAACGTTCAAGAGTTAAAAGGTGTAGACAAAAAAAGAACAGTACAAAACAAATAATTTCTCTGTGAAGTTTTCGATTTACAACAAGTTATGTACTTGCCAAGAAGCAAAGAGAATGCTATTTACTAAAAAACAAGATTAGGAACACTTAACTTTACTTTTTACAATATTGGTACCAAAGAATGTCTTTGCTTTCCATTGAATAAAACTTTTAGTAAGAGAGGTTCTTTTGAAATCTCTACATGTATTTATAAATCTTTGGAATATTTTAAGAATAAAGACCAAATTACTACTCTGATAAATAAAAATCTTTTGATAATTGTGAAAAAATAGGTTTTTCGAAATAAACCACTCTGCCCATGGTACATTAAATACTGCCATAATAGGTGTTGGAGATATTTTTAAACCCTCACAACGGTATTCAACTTTTCGATTGGCCAGAAGAAAACAACCTTTGCTCATCATTCCAACGGAGTACTTAGATTTCTTGAATTTTAAAAAACTGTTAAAATCTATAAGAATTCCATCAATTAGAGAAAGTGCGTCAAGAGAAAATTTAAAGTGGACTGAAATTATGGAATTTATGGTCCGAAGAGACATGCCTTTTAATTTATTTTTCAAACGAAGTCGTTACTATAAAGAGTGTGACAGTATTAAAATAAAAAACTGACATAAAATATTTGTGATATTAAATTAGAACCTCTGAATAGAGAACCAGTAAAACTAACAAGCAAGAAGTATTCTGAGCTAATCTTCGTCAAAGTCAAACGCCCGTGGTTCGATTACCTGAATTTTAGTAATATTATCAGGAATTACCTCATGAAAAACGGTAGTTTTAAATGGAATTCCAACTATTTTTAATCATTAGTTTTCAGCTAGGTATGTATATTTATTTTTCTTAATAAAAACATTAAACATATTTCTTATTTGTTTGTCATTTCCTAAACCTGTACTAAGAATAATCACAGGCAGATAAAACATGCATATTATTGCATTTAAAACAATGACAATTAAACTAATAAAATATACTTAATTAACTGACTATTTCAATTTTTTTCCAGAGGGAGTTTGGCTAATCTGGAATCACCAAACAATAAAACAAGGATTTAGCATTCCATTATAAAATTTTGAAAGAGCAAACTCTAAATCCCTCTATATTATGTCGATCTGTAAAATTTACTATTTGTTACTTATGCCACTTCGTAATAAGGGCGACGATATAACTCTAACAGAAACCAACAACTCTTATTACAATCTTTACAAAAACCCTACCAATTCCATCAATCATATTCCCATAACAACTTAACTTAATTTTCTGCTTAAAATATCACCCCAATATTGCTGATGACAAAATTTTGATAACCAAAAATATTTCTGACGTAATCAATTTGCCTTCCAGACATTTCCATATAAATAAAATAAAATTATAATACTGTTTGGTTGAAACACCATTAATACGTATTTATTTTAAAACCTTATTATTCATTAATATTTTCTGCAAAAAAAACGAGTTGAATCCCTTTAGTTCACAAACCTTCTCTCGGTGTAAATATCGTAAAATAATCACGTATTCGCACGTACTTTTTGCCGAAAGATTTGCTACAGAGATTTTCTCTTTTCCTATCTTCTTTCGATTTCAGAAAAAATGGAAACTACTAAAGATTACCAATCGGCAATCGACTCTACCGTCAATCGACTTGCGAAGGGGCCCTAAAGCTATAAAAGTTCGGTGTTTATCAAAGACGTACGACTTGGGCAGGAACAAATAATTTTTATATTGATCAATCTGTGTAGAACAATATTTATATTTTTTTCTTAATAACTTATAACTACAGAAGACGCAATTATATCATAAACAAATAAAATAAATAAATACATCGATAAACGATATACCATGACACGGTTAGTCACTCCGAGCAGTAGTATTTGCTCGGAGGTTAGTCATACACAGCTAGCTTCTAATGTAGGTAATCTATGTGATATAGTTTCGGGACCTATTAAAGAGGTATCATAAGTAATCGACAGATAGTTAAATTGAGGACGTTTATGGAGATATCGGTGAAAAATACGGCGTCCAACAAGGTACTGTACTTGGACTTATTTTGTTTAATTTATACCTAAACGGCTTGCCAATTTTAGAACTAGTAATAGTGTACCACAAAATTAACCCCATATATTATAATAGTATAATACTATACTTTTTCTACGCCTACGAAATAATTAAAATGCAGATTAAATTAAATTTACTCAAATAAACCATTTTACATTAATTCATATTAACTTTTAATAACATGGATAATAAAATGATTATTTATCAATTAACGGATTATGTTGGTGAATATTTATTGTGAAATTCTGGCAGTTCTGAATAGTAAGTGATGCGGTGGCCACATCCATTTTTTGATTTTCATTGACCTTGGTTATAGTCTCGGTGGTGGTAATAGTGGATTTGCTTTGTATTGAGTGAAGTATTTTTTGGGCAGTTGTCATTTTATTATTTAAGGAGTCGTTGATGTATCCCTCCGCCACCGTTGCGGACTTCCACCCCCCATGTCTTTTTAATGCAGTCATGTTGGCTCCTGCATCTACTAGTATTGTGGCAGACGATCTCCTGAAACTGTGTCCTGTATACATTTCGGGGTTGGGCAAATTTAAATAATTGGCAATTTGTTTTCCCATTGCCGAGAATTTGTTAATTCCTATATTTTGGACAGAGCATTTCCCATTTTGATAATTCAAAAAGAGAGACGGCGAGGCAACTGTGGGGGGACGCAAATCAATATATTTTTTAACCATTTCACAAAATTTTCCTGTTACGGTGAACTTTCTAACGACTTTTGTTTTTGTGTTGGGCACAGTAATTAGCATGGATGTATTAAAAACTTCAATATGCTCAATATTCATATTTCTTAATTCGTGACAACGACAGGCACCGATTACACCAAGAATTAATGCTACCTGAAACAAAAATCAATGGCAAAATTAGTAAAATGGATTAACAACTTCAATGTTTAAAATTATGGGACTGTCTATTCGTCCGGGCGCTCGGACAAATAATAGATTGAGCTATATATCCGGGCGTAAAAAATAATTGAAATATCTACTTTTAACCGTTTTTATTTTATTATTTTTCTTTAGTAAAATGAGACAGAACTTTAAATTTCAAAACTAACCGGTGGATCAATATACTCCAACATAAATTTTACCATTGGTAGAATTTTTAATCTTTTTTTTTTTTTAAACGAAACCAACTTTTTTGGGTGGAACTTGAACTAACCTGTGGAACAATATTCTCGAACATATAAATACTTAAAAGAACATAAAAAGAAAAAATAAAATAAAAAAAAACTGCCAAGGCCCGGAATTGAACCTAGGACCTATCGATCTACAGCTCGATGCCCAGTCCACTGGACCACGCCACACGATACCCTTCTACTTGTGTTACAGGATTAAGAACAACGAATGATGACTCAATGCCCGGATATTTAGCGCAATCTACTATTCATATCCGAGCGCTCGGACAAATAGACAGTCTCTAAAATTGTTATAATTATGTTTATTTATTCATTCCTACCTTTGTTGCAAGATATTTTTTATCATCTGCATTTTCAATGAACATATTTATTTCATCTGGAGTAAATGTTTTGGACTTTTTCGCCTTATAGCCATCAGATTTGCGTTTAAGAAAAGTTTTTAACTTTCCGTAAGTTGCTATATTTATGTTTTGTCGTACCTCTAGTGTCGTTCGCAACATCGAATATTGAGTCCAGAGGGACGAAGATTTGTATTTTTCTGCTAGCTCTCCAAAGTAGGCTAGTAACACGTTTTCGGAAAACGAGGTAGTTTTTTTGCGGTCTCGCCAATCCATAAAAGCTTTATACGCTTTTTAGTAAAGATTTCGCGATTTTTTAGGTAGCAAGTCTACCGATGTTATTTTCGCTGCTTCTACGATATCCGGTGGGGTATAATTTTCTTCGTCGCTGTTAATATCGTCCATTTCATCCATTTGTGTTTTGATTAGACAATTTATAGATTTTTGAGACAAACTTTTACACTTTTTCAGCTTTCGGAGACAGAAGTGTCAAGCGCTGGTCAAGCGTGACAAAATTACAAATGACAACTGAGAAGCAGTGTTGTACAGGAATAATACTGTGTTGCCTTTTCCGTTGTCATGGGCAACTAATAAAACTGTTGGCTTATGAAAATTCGTGGCCTGTGATTGGTCAAATACCGTTGGCTTATGATTCATAAGCCAACAGATAAAAATAATGACTACTATTATTTAAAGAAAAAGCATTAATAATTGACATATTATTCCATTGGCGTAGAAAAATTTAATTTAATTTAAATTTTGGGCATATTCCACCCCTGCGTTTCTTGTGTTTTGTTGGTTACCTACGTTTAAAAGTATATTATTACCTGAAAACATGAAAATCAACCAAATTATAATCATTAATTTATAATACTAATATTACTTTATTCTACTATACAACTTTATCTGAAATTTATTACATTTATGAATTTTCTATTTATCAGAAAGTTTATTTGTTAGGTTTGTGTTTGTTTTTTAAAGAGAAGAAAAGTTCAACTTTGTTATTTCAAGCAAAAGTTAGTTTTTAACTTCGGTAGTTCTTGTTCAGTGATGAGTATACTACATTACTTATTTACAATTCCACTAATTCATTTTCACTTATATAAATAGTGAGCCAATAATTGAATAAAAATGAACCCAACACAAAAACAACACTATAAACAATAGAATGACTATCACTGGATAACTGATAGTT